>JAMPIV010018047.1:0-167209 GCA_024509875.1 Oreohelix idahoensis | reverse complement strand
CCAGCTTTCTTTTTCTCATAACGTGCCCAAAGAAAATGGATAACTTCCTTCTAACATGAGGAATAAGTTTCCTTCTAACATGAGGAATAAGTTTCCTTCTAACATGAGGAATAAGCTTCCTTCTAACATGAGGAATAAGCTTCCTTCTAACATGAGGAATAAGCTTCCTTCTAACATGAGGAATAAGCTTCCTTCTAACATGAGGAATAAGCTTCCTTCTAACATGAGGAATAAGCTTCCTTCTAACATGAGGAATAAGCTTCCTTCTAACATGAGGAATAAGCTTCCTTCTAACATGAGGAATAAGTTTCCTTCTAACATGAGGAATAAGTTTCCTTCTAACATGAGGAATAAGCTTCCTTCTAACATGAGGAATAAGCTTCCTTCTAACATGAGGAATAAGCTGCCTTCTAACATGAGGAATAAGCTTCCTTCTAACATGAGGAATAAGCTTCCTTCTAACATGAGGAATAAGCTTCCTTCTAACATGAGGAATAAGCTTCCTTCTAACATGAGGAATAAGCTTCCTTCTAACATGAGGAATAAGTTTCCTTTGCGCATTTGACCTCTTTCAGGACATCCTCATGACTCTTTTTGACTGTCCATGGTATTTTTAACATTCTTCTGTAAAACCACATCTCTGTGGCCTCTAGGGTTTTTCCCACATGGTTGTTATGTGTCCATGACTCACTCCTGTACGTCAGGATTGGTTCTGTATAACACTACAACTTTGTTTCTTACTTCCAATGACAAAGGTTTGCTGCACAAAATACTTTTCATTTTACGGAATGCTGTTTTTGCTTGGGCTATTCTGCTCTTCATTTCTGAGATGCATCTTACATCCAGTGTTATTAATGTACCCAGGTATTTGAATTTATTGACTTGTTTTAAAACGGTTCCATTTACTTTGATAGGGCGTTCTGGGGAAGCCCTTTTGTTTGAGACGACCATTACTTCTGTCTTTGCTATTAAGGCTGAGGCCTTTATTTTCACTTTCTATCACTATTGAATCAACTATTTCCTGCAACTCCTTTTCACTTTTTGCTATTAAGACTATCATCAGCGTATTTCAAGTTGTTTATATTATGTCTGCCAAATGATATTCCTGTCATGTCCTCTAAAGATCTCATTACATTTTCACTGTACAGATTGAACAGATCTGGTGACAGCAAACATCCCTGTCTGACACCCTTTTTTACTTGCTGAAACGTTCCTATTCGGCTGCTAATTTTTATACCTGCTGTTTGTTGCCAGTACATGTTCTTTATTATCCTCAAGTCTTTACCGTCAATGTTCATGCTTCCTAACATTTTGATAATTTCCTCATGTTTCACTTTGTCAAATGCCTTAGTGTAATCTATGAAGCATAAGTATAGATCTGTATTTGCTTATATGGCTCTTTCTGTTAATATTCCTATAATATAAATTGCGTTTGTGTCTTTACCTTTTACAAATCTACACTGCTTGTCACTAATTTGTGACTGTATTCTATTTCTCACTCTTCTCATGATAATTCTTAACAATATTTTGGTCACATGACTCATAAGACTTATGGTGCAATGTTCTTCACATTCCACTGCTCCAGGTTTATCAGAACACAGTCAAATAAATTAGTGGAACCCTTGATTCTGGTTTCTTGTCAACCAACAGTTTTTATTCCTGGTACAGTTTGGGAAAGAAATGCCCACATGCTCCAGTTTGTTTCTTGCCTTGGGTTTGATTAAGAACAGGACTCACTGTTCTCTCATTTTTTTTCACTAACACAACTGCACTTGGAATATTTCAATAGAATAATATAGTTATTTACAGAATAGTATAGTTATTTATAGAATAACATCGTTATTTATAGAATAATATAGTTTTTTTACAGAATATTGTAGTTATTTGTAGAATAATATAGTTATTTACCAAATATTCCCTAATGAGAATAAATGCAGGACATGATAACAGGGTTGAACTTGAAGAAACACAACTACAAGATATAGAATCTTACACATATCTTGGCAGCAGTATTGACAACATTGGAGGACAGACAGTGATATCAAAATAAGAATACAAAAAGCAAGAGGAGCTTTCATTGCTTTGGGAAATATATGGAGATCAAGAGAAATCGGATCCAACACAAAAATAAGAATCTTCAACTCAAATGTCAAGTCAGTCCTATTGTATGGCTCAGAAACATGGAGAACAACAAACATAACAACCAAAAAGCTACAAACTTTCATAAATGGGTGCTTGCATAGAATAGAAGGATTAAAATGGTATGACAAGGTTACCAACGTGGAACTGATGACAAGAACTAGACAAGTGCCAGTGGAACAAGAGATGAGAAGATGACAATGGATAGGACACACAATGAGGAAACCTGTTGATAGCATTACAAGGTAGTCCTTGTTCTGGAACCCCCAGGGCAAAAGAGGTAGACCAAAAAGCACACAGAGAAGAGAGCTGGAAACAGGTGAAAATGATGAGGAGAATGTGGAAGGAACTTGGGAGGATGGCACGTGACAGGAGGACTTGGCAAGTGTTTGTTGAAGGCCTATGCTCCTTTGGGAGTGGAGGGTTATGAATGAAATATTCCCTGTACCCCCATGATAGGTTTCTCATACCCCCTGAGAGTATGCATACCCTGGTCGAGAACCCCTGTTCTCGGAGATGTCATGACAATATATGAATCACACTTTATAACTTGTTACAGAAAAATATAGTTTACTTCAAAACTATACCTCGTTACACTTGTGTCGCATCTTGCTGATATTTAACTTTTGTGAATTCTTCAAGGTGATTGAAAATTCACTCTATTATCAAACATCTATTTTTTTACTCCTATCCAACTAGTTTACATGAAACAAACGTCAAAATGCAAAGAACAAAATGTTATATTATTACTTAAAATGTTATGTCACATTAACATGACGGCTCAGTGCGAGATCCAGTCTGCTCAATAGTCTACCTCATAGTGGGTAGTTATTTTTGCTTCCTCTCTTGTAACATCAGTTACAATATATAATATATAAAGAATGTGTCATTCCTATATACACATATTGGGATTCTTGCTGGTGCTACGGGGTTCGTGCACTGTGCTGAGATCCTCCTTGTGTGATCTAAGGGACGAGATCGGGGTACTGATGGAGTAGTCCATGTGCAATGAAGATAGTCCTTCAAACCAAACCAAACATCAGTTTGTTGGCATTTTATATTGTATTTTATTTCTGGAAATGAAAACAATAAAATTATTGGCCATTTTAGATTTTATATTATTTGGTTTCTACTACTACTTAGTCGTTCCTCTTCTACCCTGGGGTGTAGAGGTGTACCAGAGAAAACGCCATACTGTCCTGTCGGCTGTCTTTCTCCTGGCCTGGTTCCAATCTAGTCCTTGGTCCTTCAGAGATTGTCTAATGTTGCTGTCCCAGCGAACTTTGGGTCATCCTAGAGGTCTGGATCCCTGGCTCTTAGTTTCCCATATTTGTCATGGTAGTCGATCTTCTTCCATTCTGTATACATGGCCAAACCATCGTAATTGGGACAGTTCCACTTAGGTCTGCAGGGGCTGGGTTTTGAGGCCCTGAAGTTACAGACCATGTCTCTTCTTGCTACTTCAACCACCTTCCTCAGATACCTCATTTCTGAAGTTTGGAGCTAGCTTTTGTGGGTTGCAGTCATTGCCCATGACTCGCATCCATCTGTCAAGAATGGAAAATAGTGGAGTGGTATACAGCCATCATTGTCTTCTTGTCAATTTCTCTTTTGCTGAGGAAGCCTCAATTTATAGCTCGAAATAGTCTCCTAGCTTCTTTGATGCCTCCCTTCCAGTCTTGGTTGACCTGCTCCAGGATCTGTTCTCCCAGAATAATCTGATTCTTTTTTTCTTCTCATGAAATTACCATGGTTTTTGTTTTGGAGCTGCTGATGACCATCCCTCTCTTTTCCAACTTGCAGGTTGGATTCAAGGTGTGTCTCTGATTTAACAATCAAGGCAACATCATCAGCAAATGCCAGCTCTGAAATACATACCTGTCTCATCTTCCTTGACCCCACTGAATACTTTCTTGTAGTCTCCTTACATGCCTTGATGACATCGTCCATGAGGAGTATGAAAAGATAAGGTAACAGGATATCACCTTGTCTTACACCAGTGGTGGTCCTGAATTCTTCTGACTTACGGTATTTTGGCCTCACATAATTTCTGCAACTCTTGTAGCAGTTCTGTATAGCCTGGATCAGAGTTGCTGGAATGTTCTTCCTTGCCATGCAGTCCCAAAGTTTGCTCCAGGGAACCTTGCCAAACGCCTTTTTCAGATCTATGAAACAAAGATGCATCTCACCCTTATACTCAAGGGCCTATTCACTCAGCTGTCTGAGTGTGAAGATAAAGTCCTGAGTACTTCGGTTTGCTCAGGGGCCACATTGAACCTCATCCATTTGTGGCTCAGCCAGACGTCTGAGTCTCTGCTCCAGTGTTTTAGAGTAAATTTTACCAGAGACACCAAGAAGGGATATGCCTCTATGATTTCCACATTGTCGGTTGTCACCCTTTTTGAAAATTGGTGTAATGATGGCAATCTCCCAATCCTTTGGTATGGTCTTGTTGCACCACGCTGCCTGTAGGACCCTTAAGAGTAATATATCGCCTGCTGCTCCCATGTACTTAACCATTTCTAGTGTTATACCATCATGCCCTGTTGCTTTGCCCATCTTGATTTTCTTCAGTGCTGCCTTCAGTTCTTCCATCTTGAAGCCATCTTCACCACCATTGGTTTCTTCTGTGATAGTGTTTATCATTTCTGAGGCTTGACCTTGCTCACAGCCAAGGAGCTCTGAGAAATATTCTTTCTATTACTTCCTTTAAAATATGGGCCTAACACCATATTCCCAATATGCCTCAATGGGCGTGTAACATGATCCTTTTTCTTTCTTAGTTCCTTTGGAACAGTAAGTCATTTCATCTTATTTGGTTTTTTTTAATAAATTTAAGAGAGCAATGCTTTCCTTGTTATTGGCTGTTTGGGTTTTGTAGAAATCTGATTTTCTTGAGCATCTTTTTCTAGCTTTTCACCAAATTCTTC
This sequence comes from Oreohelix idahoensis, assembly GCA_024509875.1. Lineage (NCBI taxonomy): Eukaryota > Metazoa > Mollusca > Gastropoda > Stylommatophora > Oreohelicidae > Oreohelix > Oreohelix idahoensis. Next base: position 162,140 of record JAMPIV010018047.1, on the reverse strand, counting down.
CCAGGATTTCTGTTTTGCTGCTAGCACCTTGTTCTTTGCTTCTGTTCTGAGTATCACATATTCTCTATATTTCTCTATTTTCCCTCTGTGTAAGTATTTCCTCTGTGTTTCATGCCTTTTTCTTTTCTCTTATTTTCTCTTAAACTCCTGTCTACCAAAGTGTTCTCTTTCTTTTCTTCCCATGAACTTCACCACTTGCTTCAGCTGCAGCTGTTTTTATTATGTCCTTAAACTAAAGCCAGAGGGTTTCCGGGTCATCTGATTGTTCTTCTAGGTTTCTCACTGCTGTCACAATCAGCCCCTAAAACCTGGTATTCTTTTTTTTTTTTAAATTAAATTAAATTAAATTTTATTATAATGTTTGTTTAATTAACAATACTTAATTTTGATTATGACTGCATACTGTAAACGCACGCTGTTAAATTACCTTTATAATGTTGCATGCCTCCATATTAATGCTTTAAGTAACATGTGGGAATGAAAGGATATAATATGCAAGATAAATGAGGGTGGAAGGGCAGAATGTTAGACGGGCCTGCGCGCCCAATTCTTAACCCTTCGAAAATAAAGTCTGTTCGTTCGTTCATTCTTAACTTCTGGCTCTCTCCGCTTGTAGGCCTTAGTCTTCATCTCTCCGGCTTAATTATTTTTTTTCTTGCATGATGATTTTAATTGTTAGCAGGTAGTGATCACTTCCAATCTCTCTTCCTCTCCAGACTCTAGCATCCCGCACATACTTGAATGGGCTTTTCCTAACAATGGCATAGTTGATGACAAATTTCTCATTCTTTATTGATTGATATCAATTGTATGAATGTATGCGCGTAGAGAGGATCTTTGCGTTTGTAAGGCCAAGGTTTTCATCAGTGCACAATCTAAGGAGTCGCTTTCCATTATCATTCAATGTATCGTCTCCACATCTTCTAATAATTCCACTCCCAAGAATTCTTCTTTGGCATCTGCTCGCTCATCTTTATTTGGCCCCAACACAATTACTAGGATGACTATGGTTTCTTCTTTTAGATTTAGCACCAAAATGCGCTCTGAGACAAAGTTCCATCCTTTGATGTTATCTGTTTGTTTTTTAGGCACAATACAACCCACATTCCCTTTAGCTCTTTCACTTGTGGGAACTCCATTGTAAAGCAGCATGTTGCCATTGAGATTCGTAACTCCTTGTCTTTTTTTCTTTCTTTCTGTCAGAGCCAGAATTTCTAATTTTGCTTTCCTCGTCTCGTCCACCAGCTCATCTTCTTTCCTGTTAATACTCCTAATGTTCCAAGATCCATGTTGTAGTCTGCAATCCGTGCCAGTTCGTCATCTTTAAGATCAGTCCAGTTTTCTCTATGTTGTTTCTTGTAATCAGTTTTTAAGGTAAACAGGTGATTGGCCTGTTGTGCCTTTGCAAGGTGGAGGGGCTGCATCCATGCATATCACCCCTCCTCACTTTTTCAGCTGGGCTTGGGACTGGCCGAGGTGTAGTTTTTTCTGGAAATAAAAAACATGAAATTATTGGCCATTTTAGATTTTACTTTATTTTGTTTCTAGAAATTAAAAACACAAAACTTAACCAAATATCAAAAGACAGTTTTGCTCCTAGTTTTAACATTTGTTTCTTGTATATCTAACAGATACAAGTGAGGATTTACAAATTAAAAAAATATGGAGTGACTTTTCAATCGTCCTGTATATATATGTGTGTGTGTGTTTGTATTAAAACTACACAACAAAATTACTTACTTAACTTAGTCATTCCCCGACTACCCTGGGGTGTAGAGGTTTGCAAAAGAGAGTGCCATACTATCCTATCAGCTGTCTTCCTCCTAGCCTGGTTCCAATCTAATCCTCGATCATTCACAGATTGTCTAATGTTGTCCTCCCAGCGGACTCTGGGTCGTCCTGGAGGTCTAGATCCCTGGCTGTTATTTTCCCATACTTGTTGTAGTAGCCTATATTCTCCAATTCTGCAGACATGGCCTAACATCGTAGTTGGAACTGTTCTGCTGGGGCTGGGTTTTGAGGCCATGACATATCGTCTGGTTGTGGACTGTCTTTTCTTGTTAATTTCAACCTCCTTCCTCAGATACCTCATTTCTCAGGTCTGGAGCTGGCTTTTGTGGGTTGTAGTAGTCATTGCCCATGACTCACATCCAAAGGTCAAGACACAACAAAATTACAAATTTAAATTGAGCCCATAATACAGCAAACCATGGAACTGCTGTCATTAAATAAGCAAAGCCTAGAGTGCTCACCTGATGCCTGACTTTCGAGAGTTTCTGCATTCATCATAGTTTGTATGAGGGGCAGACTGAATGACTGGACAGTGTCTGAGAGTCCACAGTGGTAGGGGGCCCACTAGCTTCCATCCCTGTTCAACCTAATTGTTGATTATAATCAACTGGATGGGTGATTAAGGGCCAGTGGCCCTTATTGCTTAGGGGACCAATGACCTTAACTGCCATGGGGCCCAGATCACTGTCAGTCTACTCCTAGTGTGTATTGTAAATGGTGTCTGCTGAATTACTCATGGCATTGAGTGCCTTTCATAAGTGTGCTTATGTCCACATATTTTTGTGCGTACAGCAAAGCCCCCAAACACAAACTGCTTCTTAAGGTGCTCATTTAAATGAATAGATAGCTCTTCTGATGCTGGGGGGGGGGGGGGGGGGGGAAGACTTATTAAGACATAGTGCAATGATGCTGCACATGGTATGCAAATATGGCTGTAATGAATCATCCATGCCATCAAGATTATATGAAAAGTATAGGAAGTCTACATAGAGTGACACAACAGAAGGCAATCTGATCATCAGAAGTGGTCCCCCTTTTAGACAAGTGTTTCAGCCTTATTATCTCCTTTACACTCAAGGGGGGCTGGGCTTACTTGGGTCATGACTCTCAAGTGTCACCCTCCTGTTGTCTTTTCCACCCTACTATGGGATTTAAGCCAGTTCCACCTCAGTTGTAACTTCCCAACTTCACACCTGGTTTTATCCATGCTGTCAGCTTGAGGTAGTTATGAAAGTAAATGTTGAATATAACTTACTGCCCTGAATTCCATAGCCCCTTGCTGTAGCTCCACAGGAAGCATGATGAATATTCTATAGCTTCACCGAGCTCTAATGTGCCCTCCTTCTTGACTGTCCTTTGAGGCCCAATCATTTCATTAGATCATACATCAAGGCCAGGGCCGGATTAAGCCAAGAAGAGCCTCAAGGCTTTTTGGTGCATGGGCCCACCCTTCACCTAATGGGCATTAATTTTAATTTCATGCGCAGGCGCAATAAAGTTATGGAATAGCAAATAGATCATGCACCGTTATGATTTTGCCGGGGTGCATTACGTCTTTTAATCTATGTTTGTTTTTACTGTCTTTTTATGAATGCGATTGCAAAGTGCAAACATTTTCTTATTGTACACAATCTATACAATTTTCGTGCTACCGAAACTTGTTTTGGGAGGCACGCTCCTATGGTCAGTAATGACTGAAAGAGAAGATAGATATACATTTCTTAATCTTTTTACCTTATGCACGAGCCCCCCCCCCAATAGCTTCAGTATACTTAGCCTAATGGAGAATCCGGCCCTGACCAAGGCAGCCACTAAACCTTGCACTCATTTCTACATCTATGATCTTTACTGTGAATCCATCATGTCCCAAGTCCATAACTAGATACCCATATTTGGCCAATCTGAATCACTAAATAGAAGTAATAAAGCTGGGGCACTGAGTGCAGTAGTAAGAAGTAAAGTAACAAGTCCATTTTGATTGCACGTTTTTTGATTAGACTCTAATTCTTATAATTTGTATCTTTCTTGTAATTTACAATGAAACTCAACAGTATTTTACTTGTGTAACTGTCACATATGGAAATAGTCGCAGCAGTGATCGTCCACTTTTGCCCCCCCATCAAGTTTATATTTTTTTGCGACACGAACGCCTGATTCACTTAATACACGTGAGCCGTTTGGCAATTAAACACGGTGGAACAGAGCGTAGTGCGCTTATGGTGAAATCGTTCTTTGATCAGGGAAACACGCGGGCCAGGCCAGGCGTTAACAAGAGGCCAGGCGTTAACAGCTTCTTTGAAGAATCAAGGGACGATCAGTCTGAGACATACCTGGAATTGTTACATGTTCAGGGGGAATTAACTTACGTAGCTGATATTCGGCAAGGCGGAGATAATCAAAGACAAGCTAGAGATCGTCGGTCGGCAGAGGTGGCAGAATATCCTTTGATACAGGAATTGAAGTAACAGATTTTCCCGGCCCTGGACGTAGGTGTGACTTTCGCATTAAGAAGCGAAAAGAACGGAATCTATGAATATATACCTTGTCTCTCCTATAATCTTTATCAGTTGCTCAGAGATTTTTCTGAATGCACTAGATCGTTATCCTAAGATTTCTCGTACATAGTGTATTATTAGATTTCGTGGAGTGTTTCATTTCCCTGTTTGCGGTAATTTATATACTAGCCTTTAAGTGATTTGGTGTGTTAAAAGTTTTCATTTATATTTCACTGGGATTTTCTGTGTTAAATGAATAGCATAATTAAATAACTTATAGCAAATTTTTCCAGCCGTAAAGTAGATTTAATTACTCGCTATTTCCCAGTAAGAGATGTGTTAAATTTACTAGTACATACATTAAATAACTGTCTAATGGTGGTATTATTTACTTCTATCCATTTTTATGTAATTTTATAAATGACTAGTGTTCATATCACGCGTTAAAAACGATAGCATAAGCTAGACATTTGTGTTTTAAATCTAATTTATAACGGAATGGTGAAGATGTCTTAGTTACCTTAACACGTGTTAGATCTATTAATTTTATTATGGTTAAATGTTTATATTTCTTTCCTAAAATATAGACTGGTCAAAACCTGCGAACTAGCAGTCTACCGGTCTAGTATGGCCATATGAACTTACGTTCTTAGAGTCTTATAATCTATAAGCACCCAGGGATATTTAATATTGATGAGCTTCTTGCTGTGGCCTGTGCGGTCCATTTTTCCTCATTTCATGAGAGAAACCAGAATAGAACCATTAAATTATAATATTAACTGGACCAGAACTATTACCAGATTTCATTTGTATCAATCTCATCAGCCAGCTGTGTGGCAAGATATATTTTCAGCAATATTTGTGTAACTTAACATAGTGTCTTAGCAACCAGAGGCTAGACAACCCATAATATATATGTATTATTCATCTTATGTCAGCGATCACCACGTATGAACCTTACTCCAACCAACTGAACGCAGAGATACCGTATTTTATCCAGGAAAAATTAAATCACCAACTCCAGCGACTCCCGTGCAATTTGCAGTCCGCAACTACGGCGAGTCTGGGGCTGAATTTGGCAAAACTTAATATGACACTGAGTAGTCTTATTACTTACTAGTGTTTATTTCCACGGAATGCCTGCTACAACTACTGGGTAAGCGAATATGAATGTGGCCACAAGTATGAAGGATTGAATGAATTGTAAGAGAGTAACATAATTTTCTGTTGTTACCCCTATCATACAAATCTTTTCTTTTGTTCTCATTAACCTGAGTATTTACGGGATAGATTAATTAGGAACTTGTTCTTTGTTTCTTTAATGACTATTCCATACACTTATGGTTAACTTTTGATCATTCGGGTTAATTAACCTCTGTTGGGATCTTCTTTTTCTTTTCCTTTACCAGAGGGGAAAACCTATTTGATTAAATTTTCATTTTGTCAGTAAACCATGATCTATTGATGTATATGATTTATGTCGTAAAGTTCTAGTGATAAATAATAACTTACTTACTTACTTCCTTAGTCGTTCCCCTTCTACCGTGAGGTGTAGAGGTTTGGAAGAGAGAGCGCCAGACTATTCTATCGGCTGTCTTCCTCCTGGCCTGGTTCCATTCTAGTCCTCGGTCCTTCAAAGATTGTCTAATGTTGTCCTCCCAGCGGACTCTGGGTCGTCCTCGGGGTCTGGATCCTTGGCTCTTTGTTTCCCATGCTTGTCGTGGTAGCCGATCTTCTCCCATTCTGCAGACATGGCCAAACCATCTTAGTTGGGACTGTTCTACTTGGGTCTGTAGGGGTGGCATTTTAGGCCTTGACGTATCGTCTGGTTGCGTACCATGTCTCTTCTTGTTACTTCAACCACCTTCCTCAGATACCTCATTTCTGAGGTTTGATAAATAATAAGCCTTAAATTATTGTGTTGGTCAACCCCTGTCCATATATGTTACCCATAGTTTGTTTTCACATTTGTGCGTATTTGTCACAGAATTGTGTGCATGTGGGTGCAGTGTAACTTGTATTTTGTACAAGAGAGAAAGTGCGTCTGATTTAAATTTTGTCGTCCAGATATGCTGGATTAGAGAAATTACTCAACCCAGAGACTGTCCTTTCTCTTACACGACCACCTCGTGAGAAAAACTATTTCTTTCACCTTACTCTCACATAGTTATCACTATCACCTCTGCTCAGACAGGACTATAAACATCTATTACCTATCTGATAAAATCTACGACAGTAGCATGTACTGTTTAGTATACACATACAAGTTGCAGACTTTATATCACTGATATAATTTATGTGCAATTTAAGGGATTTACAAAGCTACTTTTTTTTACCAGTGTAGCTCCTGGGGATTGTTGTTGGTGTTTAACTATGGCATTATCAACACTGTAGATCTAGGCTTTTCCTGTGGCTTTTCTACCATTCTGAAACTTCCTGAGTTGGAATCATGAGCTCTAGTTTCTTTCCCAGGCATTCTATCCTGGCCTGTCACGCTTTTAAAGGATCATTACATCTGGTTTTGAGCTGGAGGGGGAGAAGGGAGTGGCATATTGTGCATTTTCAGCCATCCCGGGGGGCTCTCCAAATATGCAAGGATAAAAATCTACTCTGGTTCTGGACTGTTCCAAGGAACTATCATATACTCCACGGAGCCACCTCTCAGCCCCCCCCCTAATTCATTATGAAATCCTCCTGCACACAGCCAACCAGGTAAATGTTGGTTAAGTCTCTGGGCCCAAGTGATGCCCCCAGGCTCAGTGCACAATGGTGGGTTCTCAGCAAGTTTCTCAACAGGGAGAATTGAAATGTTGGCCTACTTTGGTGTCCCTGGGGCATTGGACAGATAACTTGAAGTTTGCATGTTTCCAGGATGCACCATGAGGAAGTGCTTCAGTGTTTTGGTTAGAGATAACTAATCACCTGACTCTGGAATACACTCAACAGCAGCATGCATTCTTCTGGGGGTCTCTGACGAGACTAGGCCTAGGACTCCTGCTCCGTCAGGCATGTCGTAATAGGTGATGAGATTGTGCATAGTGCTAGCAACATCATCACATAAAACAGATAGCTCCAAGAGCAAGCCCTGTATGAGCAGGATAGGTTATGATGCAGGCTTTCTCTGTGTGGGTATGCTGTAACAGAGCTAAAAAAACATCTTCATATAAAACAAGTTGCTACAAAAACTGCTGCTGAAGGAGCATGTACTTTGATATGCAGGCTTCTTGCAAGGGGGCTATCTGCAGTGATGCTTGCATGCTCCATAAGGAGACGAATGAATGAATTACAAGGAGAAAATAGTATCTCCATTTGGTTGAGCTGTACACGTTGTCTATGATATCTATGTTTGAGTGGTCACAGATGTTCAATTATAGATGGTAACAACAGTGATGCCGTTGGAAAATGATTGCATTTGTTGTTGCTAAGTTACAGTTCTTCATTTCATTTTGCCAGCCACTATATTTGGCCCTCTTGCCAGGATGCCCACATCAAATCACTCCCTTTGCTTTTGTAGTGGTGGTTTCTGTATCAATTTGTTTACATAGTAATGTTATCATCCTCATGCACAACCTTACATCGATCATCTTTTGTGATATGCTTGAGTGAGCAGCGGTTCTAATTTGATTTGTTTTTATGTCTGATTGTCATTTTATTGAATGTCTGATTGGCTAACTAGTTAGAGCGCCTTCCACTCATGGCAAAATTACCGGGTTCCGGGATTGAAACCTGGTAGCGTCACATTCTGTCAATGGGTACCTGACTCTGCTCATGAGTTGTAGAGGTCAAGGCAGCAAGGAAAAAACCGGTCACCCCCACATCATAATAAAAAAGCTAGACCTTGTATACTGAAGACTTTAACACTTCCCTTTTCTACGGCAGTTAGGGCTTTTTTCCCCTTAAAATTTGATTAGGTAATTTTTTTTTAAGTGTTCACACACATGCTCTGAACACGACATGTGCTGGTTTCAAACCAGGTCCGTTTACCTTCAGAAGCTAATCATTCTAACCGTTCAGACCTTTCATGGGATAAAAGTTTAAGGCCTTGGCAGTCCAATAGGAAAAGTGCATAAGGTCTTTTGGTGTGACCTTCCATTAGACAAATGTTTCTGGGCAATCCAAGAGAACTGATGACAAGAACCAGACAAATGCCATTGGAACAAGAGATAAGAAGAAGAAGAAGCTGGCGATGGATAGAACACACACTGAGGAAACCTGCTCATAGCATTACAAGGCAGTCCTTGTTCTAGAATCAGCAGAGTAAGAGTGGAGACCAAAGAACATATAGGGTAGATAACTGGAGACAGGCATTAAGGGGATGAGGAAGACATGGAAAGACCTTGAGCTGATGGCACGGGACAGAAAAACTATGTATAAGTTTTTGAAGGCCTATGCTCCTTGGTGGGCTGAATGACGATGATGAATCTAAGACTGTAGCGAAAGGTTTTCCTATTATGATAATAGTGGTAGAGCAGAAGTAGAATCTCTCTCCAGAAAGTATGAAGTTCCAGTGCCCGAGAAGTACACTGGTATCACAAGTGAGTTACAGCTGTGAATACTCTGAGCTGGACAATAGATTTAGGCTTCAGAAGTATAAGTTGCTACTTTCGCTATCGTAACCCTATGTGATAATATAATTAAATTTGAAAAGGTAACTCAAAATTTAACAAGCCAAATGAGTACAATTATCCAATTTATTATGTACATCTATATATTCTTGTAATGATAAATGGGTGTTGGAAGATGGTAAAATGTATGATTATTTACAGTTACAAATTAAAATAACTGATAGAAAAAGTCTTGGATTTATCTTCCACTGAATTTACAACAAAAGGATTGTCACATTATCTCTTGCCATCTAGTTGTCATCATTAGGCAGTCGTTTTAGAAACTGCTCACAGGATTTGTTGGATGGATACAAAGAAACTCAACTTTAGCCACGTCTGCTCGAGGTTCCTCCGACACACTGGAGTACGGAAGACTTTCCTTCAGCCCGCCCTATAACTACGGGGGACTAAGGTGTTGAAGTTTGGTTGACCTCTAGGCTTCAATGAGCTGGATCAACTTCTTCAAGTCGTTAGTTTCTCGATCACGAATGATCATAAACATTGATCATAAAAACCTGGAACAAGAAGTAATAGGTGGCCATGTTGTTCCAACAATCTCACCACCAACTACTGTTCATGATGCGACCATGTCTTCAGTGTTTGTATATAAATGAATGAATCATGGTACCGTAGTATGTTACAGAGATAGCATGATAATATAATGTATACTGTGCAGAATTAACACAATACATGAATAAATCATATGTTATGATACATGGGTACGATATAACCTTTGCCTTCCACTTATGGATGTCAAGTCACTTAATTACTTGCTGGTATGTCGTAAGCTTCCAGGCAAAAATTAGCCATGATATATTTGGCTAACCAATTAATGGTTATGCTTCCTGACAATACCGGTGAAGGTTATCTCTGGTTAGCGTCATTCTCTTTTTTATTATATCTGATACAATCAGTCAGAAATAAAATCTGAAATAAAATGATATTATTCATACATATATCTTTAATAAACTTACATACCCTCTTAGGATCTATAAGCTCACGGTGAGATTATTTTGGTTGAAGTTAATCTGCCCTGCATGCAGCGTGAAAAAATAACTTTTCTTGCAGATACTGTCTTCCAGTTTCTCACTTTGGCTTCTGGATTTGGTGTGTGTGATTTTCAACGCGTCCCTCTGTCCTTATATTTCAGTCTCTCGCGCGTACGAGAAAGCACCTCTAAAAGTCCCAAAAGATTTTCGTTTCATCTCCTGGTTTGAGGCTATTTGAAGCAATCTGTGTTTTTCCTGTACTTGTTTTTTTCTTCTGTTCACTACACACTTATATTCTTCCGTCCTTTCTATGTATCATTTCCTTTTCCCTATATGAGGCTTTCATTACATATAAGTTTTTATACAAATCCGTTGAGGCTTGTTAGTGTAATAAATTTTTAAAGATTATTAGCTAACTTTTAGCCGATGTGATGAAGGTGAAACATATTAATTATCTTTAAAACTATTTATATTTGAATAATATCCTTTTGGATATAATTCCTAGTCTATCTCCTTTGTTGAATTATTTTTTATTTAATATTATTCCAACCAGGCGTTCTCCTGTAGTGAATAATTTAATGTCCAGTAAATGCAAACTTTGAAAGTCCGCCATTCATTCCTATTAGCTATTTCCCCATTCTTCAGTAATACTGTATGGCTTTTAACCGTAATTCACATTTCCCGTCTACTACAAACTTCAAAGAAAGACCGCCGCGCTGACCTTGCGCTGGTGTGTGTGTGTGTGGGAGTCGCGCTACACATTTTTTTCCACAACAAAGCAAGAGGAACCAAATTTCGCTACAGAGCCCTCTTCTTTAAAACAGTGTATGCACAGTTAACTTTTTGGTAACTCATGCTGCAGTTTCTCCTTACTTTTCTGTTTTTCTATATCTCCTTTGATAGGATGACGACTTAAAAAATCGGGTCCAAGATTGTCCCGTCCTGGAATGTATCTCACATTGAACGAATATGGAGATAACAGTAAACTCCACCTTAAAAGTCGTGAATTTAATTTTTTAGACACTGCTAAAAACATCAAAGGCTGGTGATCACTTTCCACAATGAAGTGTTTCCCGTAAAGAAAAGGGGCGAATTTGTTGATCGACCAGACCAAAGCGAGGCATTCACGTTCAACGGTAGAATAATTTCTTTCAGCTGTATTTAACTTTCTACTGGCAAAAGCTACTGGTAATAGCATATGTGGCGGTGTGTCTGCCCGCTGTAGTAATGTTGCTCCTATGCCTACATTGCTATCATCCGTTCTTAGTACGAATTCTTGTGTGAGATCGGGAAGGGCAAGGATAGGTTTATTTGTCAGCTTATTTTTCAACTCTGTATAAGCCTGTTCACACTCCGCAGTCCATTGTATTTTATCCGGCTGACCTTTTTTTGGTTAAGTCGGTTAATGGCGCGCACAATGAGTTAAAATGGGGTATATATTTCTGATAAAACCCGCACAGTGACACAAAGGATCTTACATCCTTCTTAGTTTGTGGTCTTGGTGCTTTTCTCATTTTCTCTATATTCTTTGGGTCGGGAGACATTTGCCCTGTAGAGATAGTGTGACCTAAAAATTCCAATGTCTCACATCCAATATGACACTTAGTTGGACGTGCTGTCAATCCCGTTTCTCTCAGTCTATCCAACAACATGGAGAGTGCTACTACGTGTTCCTCGAAGGTAGTGGTAGCAATCAGAATATCATCCATGAAGTTGGTGATATGAGGATTTTTTAATGGTTCCAACAATTTCCTCATCATTCTAGTGAAGATACTTGGAGCATTCTTTAAACCAAATGGGAGTACATTGAACTCGTAATGTCCATCCGGTGTACTAAAGGCTAACAGTTTCCTAACTTCTGGTTTCACTGGTATTTGGTAGTATCCCTTGCTTAGATCTACTTTTGAAAAATACCGAGCCTTACTCAATGTAGCAAACAACTGATTGGTGTCAGGTAATGGGTCTACCTGAGATTCAGTGATAGCATTTAGTTTCCTATAATCAATGCATAACCTGTGTTCACCACTAGGTTTCCTTAATAGCACCACACTTGAGCTGTAGGGAGATTCAGACTTTGAAATAATTTTCTCTTTTAAGAGATAGTCAATCTCATCCTTGAGTGCCTGTCCTTTAGCATAAGGTATAGGGTATGTCCGCATACAAACTGGTGTAGGGTCAGTAATCGTCATGTCATACTCTAACAGATTAGTACACCCCGGCTTATCTGTGAGTACCTCAGCATGGATTTCTAACACCTCCTGGACCTTTTTCCTCTGCTCAAGAGTTAAATGTTCACTCACATTAACCTGAGCATAGCTTTCCGTAGTTGTTAGGGGGTATTCCATGGAGGAAATTGGTTCATCCTGCATTTCTGTTGCAATGGCCAGGGTCATGATATGGGCAACTTCTGATGCTTCCCTGTCATAATACTTTTTAAGAAGGTTGACATGATACACCTTCTCCTTTCCTTTCTTGTCAATCTTATAGTTGGTCCAGGAAAGTTTTCCAATATGACGTAGGGTCCCTGCCATCCAATTTGCAATTTATTATTGCTGCTGGGCAACAGTAACAGAACCTTTTCTCCCACCTCAAGTTCCCTATCTTTTGCTGTTTTATTATAGTAAGCAGCCTGCTTCCTCCTGGCCTGTCTCAAGTTATCATTTGCCAGTTTCCAACTTGTTTTCAATCGAGATGTCAACTCGTTGACGTATTGGTATGAAGAAGTCACGGTTTCTTCTGCTTTTTCATCAGTCCATGTCCGCAACAATGCTTCCAGTGGACCTTTGATTGGTCGTCCAAACAACAATGTAGCTGGAGCCAATCCTGTGGAGTTATGTGGGACTTCCCTATAGGCAAATAGTGCTGAGGGTAAGTATGTGTCCCAAGTTTCAGGTTTATCACTAGCCAACTTTCTAAGGATTGAAATGAGCGTGCCATTGAACCGCTCTACTTGACCATTCCCTTGGGCGTGGTACGGGCTACAGTGATAATGTCTAGCTTGAAATAACCTGAATACTTCTTGTGTTAGCTTTCCCCTAAACTGAGAACCATTGTCAGTCAATATTTGATGTGGGAAACCTAATCGGGTGAATATTGTTAACAGTGCCTCTGCCACATGTTTCGAATCTATCGATGACATTGCTACTGCCTCTCCCCACATAGAGCAAGTATCGACCAAGGTTAAGATATATGCATTTCTCTTCTTGGTCCTACTGAGGGGTCCAACAATATCCACGGCAACACGTTCGAAGGGCGTTCCCATGATGGGCATTTCTCCCAGTGTTGCTGGTGCAGTCCTATGTTTAGGAGCTACTCTTTAGCATTCTGGACAGGATCTCACATACCTCTTTATGTCCTCTGTGATCCCTGGCCAAAAGTAGTGACAGGCTATCCGTTGTCCAGTGGCCCCTATTCCCATATGTCCACTGAAGGGTATAGCATGTCCTAGCTTCATAACCTGCTCCCTGTATGATTTTGGCACTACAAGCTGTCCATGTCCTTTTGGTCCTGTTCCAGCTTTTCTATATAGTAGGCCATTTTTCATATATAAGTCTCCTTTCTCTGGAGGGTTATGGCTTTTAGGTAATTTGCCAAAGCAAGGCTTCAATGTACTGTCAGCAGTTTGAGCTTTTCTCATCTCTTCTGGATGAGTATTGATGATAGTGTCCTCCTCTTTCTTAGAGCTTGCCCTGGTCTGGACTGTTGCCATCACTATGGGTCTTATAGGTTCTCCTAGAAAGACATATCTACATCCCAGTATTAATGGGTAGATAGGGTTGTCCATCACTGCTGCTTTGATCTCTCCTTCCACATAGCGAGATCTTATGTTGATACGGGCTATGGGCAGTGTCATGGTTCCTGCTCCCTTGACTGGTCCTCTGATTTCCACTGTTTCTATGGTTATCTGTTCCGGACTCACCAGAGAAGAGCACACTACTGAGTCAAAGTCCAAGCCTGTATCATATAAGCACAGTACTTGGGTGCCATTCAAGGTCACTTCCTCACAGACAGGGGGATGATGGAGGTCCTTCTGACTATCTGCCAGGTCCTTCCTTCCCTTGTTCTCTGTTGTAAGGCATGCAGCGTGATGAGGAGGGTTTTTCCGTCTGCATTCCGCAGTATTGTGGTTACTCATTTGGCAAGATTTACACCACTTTCCTTCCTTTCTTGGAGGTTTCTTTTCTGATCCTAGAAGGTTTTTGTCTTTATAATCAGTTCTGTGTTTGTTCTTGTTGGAATTGTCCCTGTGTTCATAGTTGGTAAAGCTTTGTGAAGGTTTGAAGTTCTCACCCTGCTTCTTCTTATTTCCTGACACTTCTGACTGAGCTGCTTGATATCTTTCAGCCATGGTTAAAATATCGTCCAATCTCTCAGCTCCTTGCTCCATAAGAAATTTTCTCATTTCCTGAGGCATGGATTCTCTCAGTTGTTCCATCATGACCATTTCTTTTATATCTTGACATTTTCCTAAGCTAATCCATTTTGTCAGATATGTTTCCAATCTGGCAGAAAACTGGTGATAGTTTTCTCCTGGAAGTAGCTTAGCAGTTCGGAATCTCTTTCTATAAGATTCAGAATTCTTTTCGTACCTGACCAGTAAAGCTTGTTTTAAGATTTCATAATCTTCCTGGTCTTCTTTTGAGAGTTTTAAATAAACATCGTATGAAACTCCCCTCAACCCCTGAGATAGTTTAAGGCTCCATTTTTCCTTTTCTAATCCATAGGTAGAGGCTAGTCTCTCATATCTATCCAGGTACGACTCAATGGCGTCCTCCTTCTCAATAAATGGATCCAGGTGGAAACTCATGGCTCCATTTGCTGTGCTGTGGTTGGAGCTCTCAGAGTGAGGTGAGCTAGCACCATGATTGCTAGCTGCTCCCTGGAGTTCAAGTTCCTTTAAACTTAACTCATGAGCTCTTTGTAACCTTCTTTCTTCAGCTTCAGCCTCAACTTCAAATCTTTTGGCTTCTCTTTCTGCTTCTAACCTTTTGGCTTCTCTTTCTGCTTCTAACCTTTTGGCTTCTCTCTCTCTGCTTCCATTCTTTTGGCTTCTCTTTCTGCCTCTAATTTCTTAGCTTCAGCCTCAACTTCCATTCTTTTAGTCTCTCTTTCAGCTTCAGCTTCCATTCTTTTAGTCTCTCTATCTAAATATTTATCCACTTCAGTTGTGATATGTCGAATTAGAGCATCTCCTGTCATACCCAAGTCTTTTCCTTCCTGCATAATCGCAGCTCTAAACTTCACCAATTCAGCCATGATGCTTACTTACCAGAGGGTATATAATTTTATCTTCACTAACCAACTAACTTAATTAAAATCAATTAATTACTTTGAACAAGACAAATCCTTAAAACCTTGTGAGCGTTTCCTATTTCCTTCGTACTCAATGGTACTACTATTACGAAAAAATTTTCTAAGTTTTAGAATTTTTTCAAAAAAATTTATTTTTACAAACTATTTGTGGCTCAAGATAGAAGAATACATAGATAGTGGCTCAGGATACAAATAATATCCCGGACGAGCCCCCAATGTAGCGAAAGGTTTTCCTATTATGATAATAGTGGTAGAGCAGAAGTAGAATCTCTCTCCAGAAAGTATGAAGTTCCAGTGCCCGAGAAGTACACTGGTATCACAAGTGAGTTACAGCTGTGAATACTCTGAGCTGGACAATAGATTTAGGCTTCAGAAGTATAAGTTGCTACTTTCGCTATCGTAACCCTATGTGATAATATAATTAAATTTGAAAAGGTAACTCAAAATTTAACAGTAAAAAATTTAACAAGCCAAATGAGTACAATTATCCAATTTATTATGTACATCTATATATTCTTGTAATGATAAATGGGTGTTGGAAGATGGTAAAATGTATGATTATTTACAGTTACAAATTAAAATAACTGATAGAAAAAGTCTTGGATTTATCTTCCACTGAATTTACAACAAAAGGATTGTCACATTATCTCTTGCCATCTAGTTGTCATCATTAGACAGTCGTTTTAGAAACTGCTCACAGGATTTGTTGGATGGATACAAAGAAACTCAACTTTAGCCACGTCTGCTCGAGGTTCCTCCAACACACTGGAGTACGGAAGACTTTCCTTCAGCCCGCCCTATAACTACGGGGGACTAAGGTGTTGAAGTTTGGTTGACCTCTAGGCTTCAATGAGCTGGATCAACTTCTTCAAGTCGTTAGTTTCTCGATCAGGAATGATCATAAACATTGATCATAAAAACCTGGAACAAGAAGTAATAGGTGGCCATGTTGTTCCAACAATCTCACCACCAACTACTGTTCATGATGCGACCATGTCTTCAGTGTTTGTATATAAATGAATGAATCATGGTAGTATGTTACAGAGATAGCATGATAATATAATGTATACTGTGCAGAATTAACACAATACATGAATAAATCATATGTTATGATACATGGGTACGATATAACCTTTGCCTTCCACTTATGGATGTCAAGTCACTTAATTACTTGCTGGTATGTCGTAAGCTTCCAGGCAAAAATTAGCCATGATATATTTGGCTAACCAATTAATGGTTATGCTTCCTGACAATACCGGTGAAGGTTATCTCTGGTTAGCGTCATTCTCTTTTTTATTATATCTGATACAATCAGTCAGAAATAAAATCTGAAATAAAATGATATTATTCATACATATATCTTTAATAAACTTACATACCCTCTTAGGATCTATAAGCTCACGGTGAGATTATTTTGGTTGAAGTTAATCTGCCCTGCATGCAGCGTGAAAAAATAACTTTTCTTGCAGATACTGTCTTCCAGTTTCTCACTTTGGCTTCTGGATTTGGTGTGTGTGATTTTCAACGCGTCCCTCTGTCCTTATATTTCAGTCTCTCGCGCGTACGAGAAAGCACCTCTAAAAGTCCCAAAAGATTTTAGTTTCATCTCCTGGTTTGAGGCTATGTGAAGCAATCTGTGTTTTTCCTGTACTTGTTTTTTTCTTCTGTTCACTACACACTGATATTCTTCCGTCCTTTCTATGTATCATTTCCTTTTCCCCATATGAGGCTTTCATTACATATAAGTTTTATACAAATCCGTTGAGGCTTGTTAGTGTAATAAATTTTTAAAGATTATTAGCTAACTTTTAGCCGATGTGATGAAGGTGAAACATATTAATTATCTTTAAAACTATTTATATTTGAATAATATCCTTTTGGATATAATTCCTAATCTATCTCCTTTGTTGAATTATTTTTATTTAATATTATTCCAACCAGGCGTTCTCCTGTAGTGAATAATTTAATGTCCAGTAAATGCAAACTTTGAAAGTCCGCCATTCATTCCTATTAGCTATTTCCCCATTCTTCAGTAATACTGTATGGCTTTTAACCGTAATTCACATTTCCCGTCTACTACAAACTTCAAAGAAAGACCGCCGCGCTGACCTTGCGCTGGTGTGTGTGTTTGTGGGAGTCGCGCTACACATTTTTTTCCACAACAAAGCAAGAGGAACCAAATTTCGCTACAAAGACGATAATCCCACTTTGCTCCAAACTCCCAGGTGTCATCCTATTTAGTTAGTTTTAAAAGGGTAATGGGATTAGAGCGGGCTAGCATCAGATGATCTTTTGCCTCCTCTCATCCCTCATCTTGGTCTACCCTGTTCAACCTAATTGTCGGTTATAATTATGGTATTTATTGTCATTTTATTTTTAGTTTTGTGTTATGATCAAATACCTGTTGTCATTGTCTGTTGATTACTGTTGGTGGTGACAATTTATATTAGAATTTGTTGTTTTCTTACATTTGTTACAGGCAGTTTTCACCTGTTGTGTTGTTTGTTTTACTTTATTGTTTTTCCTTACATTTTGAGTAGTTAGTAGTGTTTTGTAATTGAGTGGTTTCTTTTTAATGGTGTGTTTGATTTTGTTTATTAATTATTACAGCGTTTTGACTATTTTCTTTCATTTGCTTTTCTTATGTGTACGTGGAAAGTGATTTGGGTATCCTCAACCAGTGTACATGGGGTAGGGGACCACAGGATGGGAGAATTTCAGGCACTTTTAATTCTGTGTATCGGAACTTGGGACATCCAGATGCTGGAATTTAGAGGCACTCAATGTGTGACCAGAGAGACAGCTGCTTGTGCTGATACTTGTGTCACACTGTCAGTCCCAGAGCACGGTGCTTGCAATGTCTTCACTAAGTGACTGTCCTTTTTTCTAATTCAGTATTTTTATAATTCCAATGGTTTTCATTTTTGTAATGAAATTTTCTACTTTTTGATTGCCTATGGCTACCTAGGATTTTTCTTCCTCGGGTTCTTGTGCACACTCCCCTTGCTTTCTCACTTTTTAGCTGTTTCCATCTTTCCTCGCTGTCATCCTGTTGATTCTTGCAAGAACTAGTTGTAACCTAGTCAATGTTTTCTTACCAAACTAACTGTAAAATCGTTGTTTATAGATGTTGCTAACTCAAAGCAGCAGTGAAACGGACTGTACATGTGAAGTTTTCCAACCTTTGGGGTTACATTATTGAGAATGGAGCAAACCCCCACTTTACTACTTGTGTAAATGAAACATCCTGTCAGCTCTTCTGGAAAATATGCGCGTTGCACAGTGAAAGCAAAACTGAACACAGATTTTTCATTTTTTTTTCGTGGTACATTGCCCTAATATAACGGATGAAACGTGTGTCCAAGTTGAACGGTGAATGCCTCGCCAAAACTATTTTTAAAAAATATTCAGCCTTGACTTAAAACTGCGCTGGTGGCTTTAGCATCTGATGCTTATCAGATAGCAACCAATCATCAAACGATCTGGTACGTGTTTAAATAAGTTGCTCGTTTTGTGGTGTGTCTCTGGTGTTTTCATAAGTGACGAAGCCCATCCTGCCCTAGGTAGCCAGAGCTCCGTTCGCATGTGACCTCACGATCACAGATAGGGGTCATCCATAAAAGACGTCCACGAAATTCTGGCAATTTTTACCCCCTGTCCCCTTTTTTTTGGCCCCTTCTTCCCCCCCCCCCCCCCTCTTTGTGGACGTCCACTCCACATGGTCTTGATTAAACACATAAGCTTAAATTTTTAATCACCTACCTATACTAAAACTTAAAAATCTAATTATGATGTCGGTTCCCAGAGAGTTAATATACTGAGGTTTTTTGTAGATTTTGAGTCTAGAAGGATTGGAAGGCCTGGCAAGAGAAACAAAATTCGAAGAACGTTTATTTGGGTTTAGCTGGACAGTAAGAAGCTTTCGAAGATAAGAGAGTTTGTTACTCTTGATAGATTTGTATGTGAGTGAGAGTTGCCATGTGATTTGTGCATTGGACTTTCAACTTAAATACCCCTCCCCTCTATGTCCACAGTTGTCCACTTTTCACATACCCCTTTCTCCTGTGGACGTCTTTTATGGATAGCCCCTTACCAGTTTGCACTACCTTTCCAAAAAAAGCCAAACACATGCACACACAAAAAAAAAAATTAAATTCAACAGACCCTCACGCTTAAAAAAAAAGTTTACAATTTTCACAAGACGCAGGAAGGGGTGGGGATATGAATTAAAAAGTCACTAGAGGGTTATTTTTCAGATTAGTATGTTCTCTTACATGACAAAATAAACAACATAATTTAATTGCATACATATATTGCTTATAACCAGCTATAAAACTAAACATATAGTTTAGCTATAATATATCACTGTAAATACATCTGTACACGAAACATATATAAATAATATTTAAATAAAACAGGGGCAATAAATAAATATATTGTAACTAAATAATGACGGGGAAAGAGCTAAATCAAACGTCTTAACCTTTCAGCATATGCAGCACATTTAGAAGTTATTTTACCTATTTTTGTAAAACTTTGCAACAAAAATTACATTGGTTTTTTTTTTTTTCAATGGATATAATTTATCCTCTTCCCTATCGAAAGGAAATTAAACAAAATTATATTACTTTTTTCAAGGGAAGTAATTTATGTTTGTCAAAGGGAAACAATATAACGACAAAAATAAAATAAAAACAATTAAATATATTTTTTGGCATTTTACCTTATGTTTATTATTTAAAAAGTACACTTGCAGATTTGGTGCGAAAAAAGATGCGCGCTTTATTAAACTTTGTGCAGTTTAGTGCAAAGGATAGAAGCGCTCGACTTTCATATAATTTCCAGACTGCAGCAAAAAGTTTGTGTGGGACGGGGCGGACGTTCTTAGAGAATTATTTAGTACTGGCAATAACCCGTTAATAATGACGGAAGTAAATAAAAAACTGTAATATATTTTTTTTAAATTCAATGTAAAAGTTATTTGATGACAACATTTTTTGTGAAAGTGCGTGGATTTGTTTCAAAGAATGTTCCCTGATAAAAAGTGTTCTTAACAAAAGCTTTCAAGTTTTCATTATTTGTTCCTCGGGTGAGGGCGACATAGAGCTGGCCGTGTCCGAAAACAGGTTCAGGAAGGAAAACTCCTACGTGATCAAAAGATTGTCCTTGCGCCTTATTGATCGTCATTGCACAGGCTAAAATCACTGGGAATTGACGACGTAGCATCCTAAATGGCAAACTGCGCTCGCTCGGTTCTAAGTCAATGCGAGGAATTAAGACTCGTTCTCCCTTATTACTGCCAATGATAATTTCTGCATCAATGGAATTCCGATGCAAGACTTTTATGACCAAACGCGTGTCATTCAATAGTCCGTTTTTTGCGTTCAGATTTCGCAATAGCATGACATATGCAGCAACCTTTAATTTCAGCAAATGCGATGGCATTCCTGATGGGCACTGCTCGTTATGGAACTCGGTTGGGAAATCAACTGCGTCGTTGGGATCATGGTATCTATGCTTCAATAAACCGTTTCATTTCCAGCGAGTAGCTCCAACAATAAGTCTGCAATACTTTAAATTAAAATTTTGTCTTGAAGAAACAATCAAAAACTTACATTTTAAGGTTATTTTAACAAAATGTTGAGTTAAATCCGTTTCCGGAATGAAACTGGGTTCTACAATCAAAAACTTACATTTTATTCATATATCACTGTCACTCACTTTGTGTTGCACAATTCACCGACTTTTTTTCGTTGAGTGTTACTAATTTTTGGGAGAGCACATATAAGGGAAACAATACAATTAATGTCTAACTTTCATCCACAGTTGCATCCCTTAGATGTGACCAACGTACAAACGGCGAGAATTATGTTATTTATTATATAGTATAGTATTACAATAATAATATTAAACTACATTAAATAAATTATACAAAATATTAATATTATTTATAATAATACTAAGTGGCAATCAAAGATGGTGGATATTTGTATTGCTTGTCAGCAGTTGCGTCATCAAAGGTGGTTTGGTTGTTTTTTTTATTTATTTCAGTTTGTAAAAAAAATCCTGCTTTTGCTAGTTTAAACAAGGAAATACTGTGTAAAAGCAATATAATATATATCCTCAAAGGGTTTCATCTTATTGAATATCACTGTGTGGCTGATACAGTAATATAGTCATTTTTTGTAACCGAGTACGATAGCTGAATGTTCATTAAGTTCATGTCATTTAGTGACTCAATCATTTATTTAGAATAATATAATTGCGGTAGTTGAGCATTTCTTAAATGAATGTGTTACAGTAATATAACCCCCGTCTGACGATTGGCAGAGTGGTTAAAGCGTGGCCTCTCGCGGCAACGTTACCGGGCTCGAATCACGGTGGCTCCATGCTTCAGTCTACCAAGCTGTAAATGGTACCAGACTCTGTTCTTGAGTTAGGGACGGCATAGGCAAGGGGGGAGATTGGCATACTGTTGAAGGACTTTCGTGTGTGGTTACTGGTTGTATTGCTTGAATTCTGATCGTGCTAATATTCGTACGCGAATGGGGTGAACCTCACCTTTGGGTTGTCGTAATGCCTGAACTTGGCATCAAGATGTAAACAACTGTTCATCTTATTAACTCAGCAACTTGATATAAAATACATAATTCATAATGGTTGAATGGTGTAACGTGATTCAACGAATAATGCCTCCGGTTCGAGTCCTTCACAATTTAATATGGATTACACACATACATAAACAGTTCAATTCACACATGAGGTACATGCATCAATCAATCAATAGCGTAGACTGCTGTTTTACATGTCAATGTCCGTTTAAGGATACAATGCAGTAATTGTCGTCAGAACATCACAGCTATATGCACGCGCAGATAGAATGGCTACCTGCCGACAGTGAGACTGTGAGTCTAATTACTTCGTATAAAGTAGACGATTATCTTTCTCCTTCCAAGGATTTAGTTAATCACTAACCTCCATAAGTTTCCTCTCATGTAGAGTTCTAGGACTGACCCTGGTCCATCATAATGCACATATAAATGGCTATATCATGCCATTGAATTGGAAGGTTAACAAAACGCAGCTATTCAGCTTGGCGGTCAAGTAACAAAGGGTAGCGTCTCCTAGTTACCGACTGTGACCCAAACAACGCTAGATACGTCATAATCGATCGTGTATGGAGCGTTCAATAATTGAAACATCTATCGCAATATATTAAATGTCTTAACCTTTACATTTGCACGTCCGCTAACCTTTAGCAGACGGCGTTAATATCATATACCGTAACAATTCCCTGTACACCGGGGAAAAAAAAATCGATAGATTTTTTTTCAAGATCTATCCGACTTAACAATTTTTCAAAAAAAAAATTTAATACAATCGTGACATATGGCCGACGATGTTCTGAGTAGAACCGTGTCGCGGTCATGTCAACTAACTATTTGTCATAGTCATCTAACATTAATCACATTATATATCAATATTATACATATTATTATATCAACTAAATAAAATGTCCAATGTTAATAGTGAATGATAGAATTAAATTAAAGTAAGGTCTGTCGTATTAGTATGTCATATAGGAATTAATTTGACTAATTAAAATTAAATTAATTAATTAAACTAAGAGTTAAATTATTAAGATTCTAATGTAACGCGATGTTATGAGAGAAGAAAAGACAAAATAAGTGAGAAGAAATAGAAAGAAATTCGAATATAAGTTTAACTTAATTGGGTGTGTTAAGTGTTAGTGAATAATAACTATCTAATTTAACTAACTAAATAACGTATAGGTACATTAAAAAAAAATATTAATCTAATACTTGTGTGAGATTTATTTTCTCTTTTCATAATTTCTTCTTTTTATATTTCGTTCTCTTTTTTTGTTCTTTCATTTCATTTTTTTCTCACATTTCATTTTATTGATAATAATTCAATTAAGAAGTTAAGTTAACTAATTAATTAGTATAGGATATGATGATCCATCCGTAGTCTTGATCCTGATGAATTCTTTTAGGCAAAAATGTTCAAACGTTTACGTTGGAAAGAAATGTCATTTATCCCAGCATCCAAGAATTAAGTGCACATAGGATAATAAGTTCGACTTGTCGTCAGATATTGTTCCATGATTGTTCAACGAATATTCATATATTGTGTATGGACGTTAGACGAAGTTTCAATGTCAATATGTATACCTTGATTGTCTTAGTTCAATTCTGTGATGCATATAGTGTTTATAAATATTAAATTGAAGGCAAGGTTAGTTCCCTTATAGTTGATACTTCGTTATATCCAATGTAGTGATGATTGACGTGTTTTAGGAATGTCAATGTTGATCATTCGTCGTCAATAGGATTACGTGACAACGCATCCGCCACAATATTTTCAGTGCCAGGAATATGTTCAATGGAGAATTCAAATGGCTGTAGGATGATTGCATATCTGGCGAGTTTTGGGCTCTTGTGGTTAGATCGACGCAAAGATGCTACAGCACGTTGGTCGGTTTGTATGGTGAATGGAGCACCAAGCAAAAACTTTTCAAGTTTAGTTATTGCCCATATAACTGATAAAAGTTCCTTGTCCACTGTGGAATACTTTGTTTCTGCCGGCTTTAGCTTTCTTGAAATATATAAGGTAGGATGTAGAACGCCATCATGGTTCTGGAGCAGGCATGCACCAATGCCGTAGTTACTAGCATCTGTTCGTAAGAAAAATCTTTTGGAAGCATCGGGAAGTCTTAAAATTGGTTCATGCGAGAACAAATTTTATAATTTTGTTGAAAGTTTCATTGCATATACCAGTCCATGTCACCTTCACCGGCATGTCTTTTTTTTAACAATGAAGACAATACAGCCGTGATGGATGACAAGTTTGGTATGAATCTACTGTAATATTGAACAAGTCCTAACAAACTCCTGACCTGTTTCTTCGTCTGAGGAACTGCTATGTTTAGAATTTTGGAGACTGTACTAGGTAACGTTCGGATATATCCCGATCCAATGATATGTCCCAAAAAGGTTATCTCATTACACGCGATTTGAACCTTTGTAGGTTTAGCAGTTAGATGATAATTCCTTAGAGTGTCGAAAACATATCTAAGTCCCGAAACATGTTCCTCAAACGACGAACTAAACAAGCATATGTCGTCAATATATGTAATAACGTCTGGTCTACCTGATAAAATTTGTCGCATCAGGCGAATGAAGGTAGCTGGCGCATTAACAAGCCCAAAAGGCATCACATTCCACTGGTATAGACCTTGTGGAGTGGAAAATGCGGTGTAGTACTTAGCCTTTTCGGTCAGTGGTATCTGCCAATAACCTTTAGTTAAGTCTATCTTACTAAATATAGTTGCGTTGGATAGACGTGGCAGTAAGTCGTCGATAAGTGGATGTGGTTCGCTGTCAACTATAGTCTTAGCATTTAATTTTCTATAGTCAACACATAGTCTGATGTTATTGTCCTTCTTCCGGACAATCACTAATGGAGAAGAGAATGGCGAATTACTAGTCTCAATGATTCCCAGAGACAACATCTGTTCAAGTTCCTTAGTAGTTTTAGCAAGGAAATGTAAAGGAACCGAATAGGGATGTACACGAATAGGTGTATCATCATTGAGAGTAATGTCATGACTGATAGCCGATGTGCGACCCGGGACGTCGGTCAACACATCTGGATAAGATTGTAATAGATTAGCAATCTGTAGACGCTGTTGCGGTGTAACCGTTGAAGAGATGGTTACATCCCGCCAAGATTCAGTAGGTTGAACTACTGGTACCGGTAACGGTAACTGTACCTCAGGAAAAGAAGATTCTTCTTCCTGGATGACAGATAAGTTGGAATAATAACAAGTAGATACTGTGTTGTCATCTAGTTCATGAAAAATTGACTGTAAGTGTTCAGGACGTGTATGAAATTGCTTGAGCATGTTAATATGAAATATCTTTTTGTGTCCCTTGATATCTAAGACGTAATCAACGTCGGAAATTTTATCAATGACTTTGTAAGGACCAGTAAAGAAAAGAAATGATGAATGACTATTATGAGTCATTAATGATATGAGACAATTGTATTACCATAGCATGTTATCTGCGTGACGCAGCATTAGGTACTAATTGTAACCGTAGACAATGATGGTTAAAGTAAGCACCATTATCATGCTCGATGACCATTCGAGCATCTCTATTGTTACGAAATGTAACTATAGCTTCACCATACCTGTCATTGGTAGGTGACAACAACCGTACAAACATAACGTCTGCCGTGTCATTAAAGAAATTGCTAAGTGCCTGCCATCTGGTACCTTGTGGCAGATTGCGCACTAACACGGTGCGAGAATATGCACCCTTCCCAATGTAAGTGGGATCAGTGTCACTAACGTGATAAATAGTTCTTCTATTTAATCTTTTGGATATGGTAGTCTTATGAGATGATGTCTCATAATGATTGACATATTTATTTGTCCTAATTTTATTAGTTAAGTTCATAAGAACTTCACCATCATTACCTTTGTCTGGGATATTTTCTCTTTGCCCATTTTCAACAATTTCATTCAGATCACTGTTAATACGATCTTGTCGCCAACATTTATTTTCTGACTTGGCAGTATTCTCTTGAGAAAAGGTATATCTGCCTCGAAATGATTTTCTAATCTTCCTAGGATGGACTGGTAGCTTAGTATACTTTTTATCCTGTAGGATATTCTTATCCTTCTCCTTATCGATTTCCAGAATGGTACTGAGACTGAAATTGGAGAAAACTGTGCCACATGTATTTATTTTGTTGGCCCGTAATGTAGCTGTTGCAATGACAGCGTTAGCATTGCAATAAGATTGCACATTCTTTAATTCCCATTCATCAATTTCCTGTGGGGAACAATCCTTACTACCATGGATGCGTCCCAACATCATCAGATCTGCAATTGGATTCTGAAGCATGCATACCTTAACTTGTCCTGAAAAGAAAGGTGTATTAACATGGACAAGAGCTGTGGGGTAAAACTCAATAGTTCCACCAAATGTCATGCAGCGTACATATTCTCCTGTCGCACAGCTAGGATGTACCAGCGACTGACGTATACCAATCGTCGTGGATCCTGAATCCCTCAGCACTGAGACGACGGATCCATTAACTAATCCCCTGTTAAAAATTAGTAAGCCTGTTCCATCGTTGACTGCAAGACCTACCTCTGGTGTAATATGTCCGCAGTTAAGCACTGTTTCTTTCGCCTTCTGAAAAATAAGATTGCATTGTTGGCAACTATTTGCCACATTATAATTAATAGCAAAACATGCAGCAGAAGACTGTGTTGTTTTATTGTCAAGTGGGACCTGAGCTATAGGGGTAGTATTATTTGTAACTGCCGCCCCTGTATTATGGTTGTAATGAGATGATCCCCGAGAATGAGATCGATTCCGAGTATAATTGTTAGAATTATCTCGTCGTCCTCTATAGTAACTATTATCTCGATGTCTCGAGCCATGATTATTACCATTCCAGTTATTGTTATTATTGGGAGTATGTGATCGATTATAATTAGTGTTATGTTGACCATTGTGGTAGTTTGTTTGAGGTGAATAATTTCTATCTCGTGATCTACCTCTGTTGAACTCATTTTTATTGTTGAAATCATTATTATGTCCCTTCTGAAAGTTAACATTGTGATTTCTTTGGAACCTACTTCTGTCTACACTGTGATGTCTTTGTTTGTTATTATGATTGTAGGCCATATTAGACGCCACAGGTAGAGGTTCTCTTAATGAGGAGTTAGAAATGGTTGCATTCGGATGTGCCGAACAGTAGTTTAAAGAAATTTTTTCTAACTCGTCGATAGTACCTGGTTTACGCTCCTGCAAATATGCAAAAAATGGCTGGCTAACCGAAGATAATACCTTATCCCGTAGTAGTAAATCAACTAATTTGTCGTATGATTTGTTGACTTCTGCCAGTTCAACCCATCTATTAAATGTATTGCGTATGTTCGCAATAAATCCTGCAAAAATTTTTGGAGATTCAGGTAAAATTCCCTTAAATTTCAACCTACAGTGTTCCTCGTCCAGGTGAAACCTTCGTAAAAGCAAGGACTTAATAGCACCGTAGTTATTTGCTATTGATGGGTCAGCATTTTGAGAAGCCGTCAATGGTTCTCCAACCAAGAATTCATTTAACTTGAGTACCCATGACTCTTCAGGCAAATGATTTGTTTTGCAAGTCTGTTCAAAACGTGACAGGAACGATGAAAGGTCGTCCACGTTTAAGTTGAGAGTGGGTAATTTAAAGTTGTAGAAATGTTTAGTTTGGCTGGATGACGATCCATTTTGTGCGTTATTATTCTGGTTTGCATCAGCACTTTGTGCTTGTAATCTTGCTGTCTCCAATTTAATACGCGCCAATTCCATTTCTTGTTGTAAAATAATTTCCTCTCGTTTCAATTTATTCTCTTCTTCCTGTTTGGTAATTGCTCTTTGCTCTTCTCTTTCACGTTGAGCAATCTCTCTTAATCTATTTTCCTTGGCAATTTGCTTCATCTCACGTTCCTCCTCCTCTTTCTTTAATGCAGCCTTTTGTTCCTCCATTTCTGCTTTATGTTTTTCCAGTTCTGCCTCAGCAAACTGACGAAGTTCTTGAGATTTATAACCATATTCCTTACCAATTTTAACGAAATGGTCTATAGTAAGCATTTTGACTTTTATCTGGTAAGTAATTATTGGTAATTACTGATTAAAATAGTCAATAGTAGCTTCAGAGTAATTATTATACTTACTCAACTTAGGAATATTCAATATAAATAATCACAATAGTACTGAACTCTTATGTCTAAGTTCAACTAATAGACAATATTTTGTAACAATATTGTATCTAAGTACTAACTATATCATAAATAGTTATGATATCTGTTAACTATAATGTAATTACATCACACAATTAATCTCAATATCCAATGATGTTGGGTATGATTCCTAGTAATTATATTGTTCAATGTACTAAGTCACTCTCTTAGTACCAGAAAAGTATATTAAATAATATACAATGGGTCTATTACCTCAAAGGTAGACTATAAGATTATTTTATTTGGTCAATATATATATTATATTATTATGCCCTAGGCATCTCTTATAAATTGCAGTGCTAATTTCTTGGACTATCACTGCATAATTATGCAATGTCCCATATTAACCTTAAATGTCAGAAAAAATTAATTAAATTAAATTACAATTGTATTATTGAATATAATGTTATATTATTAATGTAGCATTTAATATATATCATGAGGACAAACAAAACAATGATGCAACTAAAGGGTACAAACAATGTCAAGACGCAAACAAGACATTTTCACAATTAAAAAATGAATTTATGAACTAAATAAAACAAGCGGAAGTGTCACACGGAAAACGAAGGGTCAAAGATTGACCCGAGGTCAACTTAATATGCAAAGTACACAAAAAAAAAATGACTGCAAAAAATGATGACATCACAGGACTCATAACGGACGAACATTTAACAATCATAAAATAAATTGATAGTAAGAGTAGACTGGACGAAATAGTTAACGAACATGATACAAAACTGAATAAAATTGTGAACTGAGTACGAATAAAATACACCAGTTATCTACGGAACGGTACAGCTAACACAAATCGTCAAACGACAGCAGATTTGGACAGACAGTCCAATGGCAAACCTCAATGGGGCTTCCAAAAGTGCAATCGTTTAACTGCCCTAAGAAACGACCGAAATCAATTCAGGCATCGTGAGAGCCACAGAATCTAATTTCGGTTCATCCTCCCTACCACCCACTAATTAACAACACATTAAGACAACAAAAAGTACATTAAACATAGGTAAAAACATGCCGATGTAGGCACAGGGCATGGACTCAGTTAGCACTGTCATGTTAACGACAATAGTTATTGAGCTAAACTTATCTTTATTTGCTGCTTCACTTGATGCTCGTTGTCGTCGACGGCTAGGCCTGTGCCTTTGACTGTCTGCTCCTGTAGTCCATATCGTGTGTTTGCTTCAATGGCTCATGTTTCCCCTGGTTAGACTTAGAAACGGCTTTGGTTTCTCCGACAGTTCACCTACACGACTTTCGGTGACGTCACGTTGTTAGGCATTATAATGAGTACTGCGTCATCTTCGACTGGATCATGTGATCGAAAATTGATCGTAAATATTTGTGGTTAACATGTGCGTAAGGAACAGAAGTTTGTTTCTTTTTTCTGTCGTTCCCCGCATTCGGCCGCCACTTTTGTTGAAGGACTTTCGTGTGTGGTTACTGGTTGTATTGCTTGAATTCTGATCGTGCTAATATTCGTACGCGAATGGGGTGAACCTCACCTTTGGGTTGTCGTAATGCCTGAACTTGGCATCAAGATGTAAACAACTGTTCATCTTATTAACTCAGCAACTTGATATAAAATACATAATTCATAATGGTTGAATGGTGTAACGTGATTCAACGAATAATGCCTCCGGTTCGAGTCCTTCACAATTTAATATGGATTACACACATACATAAACAGTTCAATTCACACATGAGGTACATGCATCAATCAATCAATAGCGTAGACTGCTGTTTTACATGTCAATGTCCGTTTAAGGATACAATGCAGTAATTGTCGTCAGAACATCACAGCTATATGCACGCGCAGATAGAATGGCTACCTGCCGACAGTGAGACTGTGAGTCTAATTACTTCGTATAAAGTAGACGATTATCTTTCTCCTTCCAAGGATTTAGTTAATCACTAACCTCCATAAGTTTCCTCTCATGTAGAGTTCTAGGACTGACCCTGGTCCATCATAATGCACATATAAATGGCTATATCATGCCATTGAATTGGAAGGTTAACAAAACGCAGCTATTCAGCTTGGCGGTCAAGTAACAAAGGGTAGCGTCTCCTAGTTACCGACTGTGACCCAAACAACGCTAGATACGTCATAATCGATCGTGTATGGAGCGTTCAATAATTGAAACATCTATCGCAATATATTAAATGTCTTAACCTTTACATTTGCACGTCCGCTAACCTTTAGCAGACGGCGTTAATATCATATACCGTAACACATACTATCCCTCGAAGCTGGACCTAGTATAGTGAAGTCTCTAACACTTACCTCCCCTACGGCAGTACCTGCTATGGAAGTACCTTACTTGAAGTGATATAGAGAGTCCAATTGGCTAAGCGGTTAGATTGCTTTCCCGTCGCGACATAGTTACCAATTTCCGGGATCGAAACCTGGTAGCGTATACTATAGCCCAGTGGATTTCAACGTGAGCCATATGACCCCCAGGGGGCCATGCCATCTTTCTAGGGGGCCATCGTAAGTTGGTAAAGTACCCTTTTTCGAGCTAACAGCAACTATGAGAAGGGCCACCGAAGTAAATGAGGCTCAGAAGGAAGGGGGCCATAGGGAACAAAAAGGTTGAGAACCCCAAAGACTCAAACGAAGCAATTTTGTAGAATCAACCAAACCACAAATGAGAGCAGTATCCACAGATGAAATATCCACAGTTAAACCTATCTACACTGCACACAAGCTTCCAGTTTGGAAACAAAATCGTTTCCCTAAAATGATAGAAAACATTCCTGGAATTGAAAGAAAAAAGAGCAAAACTGCAACAGATAGAAAATCCATAGCGACAAAATACATAGAGAAATATTACTCACGCAACACCTGAACCCACGCATACATAGATGGATCAGCAACAAATGAAACAGAAAATGGAGGTGGGGGTGTCTTTCTGACCTTAAGCACTGATGCAGAAAAAAGGCTGTCAGTGGCGACAGGACGATTCTCCAGCAACTTCAGAGCAGAGGCAGAGGCCTTGAAAACTGCAGCAGAGGTTATATTGACAGAAGAAACGGCAGAGAGACAAGTTGCTTTCTTTACTGATGCACAGTCAGTAATTGCAACGTTGAAAAGCCAAAATAATACAGACCTGGATGATCTCAGAATAGTGCTCCACAAACTTTGTCAACGATTCAAAAGGGTTGTGATCCAATGGATCCCATCTCATTGTAACATCCCCGGCAATGAAGAGGCTGACAGAATGGCAATAGAAGGTTCACATCTACCTCA
Source organism: Oreohelix idahoensis (assembly GCA_024509875.1). Taxonomy (NCBI): domain Eukaryota; kingdom Metazoa; phylum Mollusca; class Gastropoda; order Stylommatophora; family Oreohelicidae; genus Oreohelix; species Oreohelix idahoensis. Next base: position 130,860 of record JAMPIV010018047.1, on the reverse strand, counting down.
GCCTGATGCAAGCATAACTTTTGAGGAGGCAAAGAGTTTTATCAGAATCAGACACAGAAACAAATGGAATGTAGAACATCCAGGGCACACACAGAATGATGCTTACTACCAGCTCAACAGAAGAGAACAAGTGGTAATCTTCAGACTCCGCACTGGCCACAACAGATTGAGATACCATCTATTCAACAAGCTAAAGATAGGAACTACTGATCAGTGTAACTGTGGCACTGATAAAATGACTGCTGAACATCTGCTTCAAAGTTGCCCCTTATATGTGGTACAGAGAAAGTGCATATGGCCGACGCCAGCTCCTTTCGTGGAAAAGCTTTACGGGGATTCAAATAGCCTCAAACTGACTACTGCTTTCTTTGAGAACATTCAAGTGGACGTCTGAGAGTGTACGAAGAAGAAGAAGCTATAAATGGATACCTGACTCTGCTCGTGAGTCAGCAAAGGCAGCGAAAAAAGAACTGGTCACCTCACCTCATAAAAAGGTGGTCTTAGAATGGGAGTCTCTAACACTTCACTCCACCTCAGAAGTGTCTGCTATGGGACTATCTTTTCTTTACTTTTTATACTGATATACTTGTATATATTTTCAACAAGTGCAGTAGTTGAGCATTTATTAAATTAAAATGATATAGTGCTATACTCAATTATTTATAACAATTTCAATAGTTGATTATTTATTTAAATATTTGTTGTCACTGAGAAATTTTTCTTCTATGGATGCGAAGTTTTGAAATAAATTCAGATGTGATAGTTATACTTTTGTCTCACTATGACAACCGAATTTATTATATATATATATATATATATATATATATATATATATATATATATATATATATATATATATATATATATATATATATATATATATATATATATATATATATATATATATATATATATTATTTATTTATTTTAGGGCTTGGATTGATTAACAAAATCTTAATCGATGAATCAAAATTCTTTAATCTAAGATTAATCAATCAACTTTGAACAAATTGAAAAATTATGAAATATCATAAATAACATTTTTTGTTAAATCACTAAGGACTATATTTCTTTTACTTGTTATAAGGCAACATCGTCCTGAAAATATAATGACATTACTGAAAAGCTACAACCAAACAATTTATTATTTTTGACCTTACTTGGCAAATTCAATATCACAAACTTTTAATATCGCAAATGCTCTCGCAAATAACAAAAACATTGCTAAAAATTGAATAATCGATTAAAATTAGTTGTCTTCAATTAATCGATTTAAAAAACGTAACCGATTAACTTTTAAGATCCCAGCCCTTATACCGGTACATATATATATATATATATATATATATATATATATATATATATATATATATATATATATATATATATATATATATATATATACATAGAAAAAAAACCCAATGTAATATTTCGGAACCCCTGCTTAGAAACGATAAAACAGGATAGCCATAGAAAAGTTCAGCATATCAAATACGAGGGGCGTTCAGAAAGTAATGCACCACATTGTTTTTCTCACCTAATAATGAAGATAGAAGCATGAAATTTTGCACACTTCAAATATGGCATGTGCCAATTGTGTGCACCAAATTGCACTACAACAGGCCAAATAATACGGCTGCCCTAAACCGTTGAAATGGAGCGTGTTAGCAGCTTGCGTTATAAGCAGCGAATTGTGATAGAATTTCTCGTTGCAGAGAAGGAAACTGTTGTGAACATTCACAAGCGTCTATGTGATGTGTATGGAAGTTTTGCAGTCGACAGGAGTACAGTCAGCTGCTGGGTTCAGAGAATCAAAGAATTAGGAAGTGGAGATATGGAGCTGCTTGATCGGCCGCGCTGTGGACGTTCTGCCACAGCCACCAACGCAGAAATGTTGAAATGCGCTGAGGGCATTATTCTTACTGATAAGCGAATCACTACTCAACAATTGGCCTTACAGCTGTCAGTCAGCATTGGTAGTGCAAATGCAGTTATAAAAACTCTCAGATTTTCTAAGGTTTGCGCAAGATCGGTTCTTCGAAGTCTCACAAATGACCACCGATTGCAAAGGAAAGCAATTTCTTCTGAATTGTTGGAGCGTTTCAATGCTGATGGAGAGAACTTTTTGGCTAAGATCGTTACAGTTGACGAAACCTGGGCACATCATTTTGAACCTGATACAAAAAGACAGTCAATGGAGTGGCAACATCCGCAATCACCACGAAGAAAGAAATTCAAGACAATTCCTTCAGCTGGAAAGGTCATGATCACTGTCTTTTGGGACATTGAAGGTGTGATTCTTGTGGACGTTATGCCAAGAGGAGAGACAATCAATTCGCAAGCTTACATTAAGACATTAAAAAAACTCAATCAACGTTTTCGCAGAGTTCGGCCGCACAAGAATCCAGCAGACCTGCTTCTCCTTCACGACAATGCGCGACCTCACACAAGTCTGGCAACACGGGAAGCAATCACCAAATTGGGTTGGACTGTACTACCCCATCCGCCCTATAGTCCCGATTTGGCACCCTCTGATTTTCATCTATTTGGTCCATTTAAAGATGCACTCCGTGGGACAAGGTTTGAAGATGATGAAGGAGTGATTTATGCAGCGAAGAAATGGCTACATGATCAAGACAAAATCTGGTACGGGCTAGGAATACATGCACTTGTTTCGCGCTGGCATAAAGCCGTATACGTTGATGGGGATTATGTTGAATAATACCGATGTTTACATGACATATCCATGTATATTGTGTATAAATTTCATGCTTTTTGAATAAACAGCTCCTGAGAAAAACGATGTGGTGCATTACTTTCTGAACGCCCCTCGTACATACAAGAAGAAGTAACAAAAGTTTCAGAACATTAACAGTAAGAGAAAAGATTTTATATATATATATATATATATATATATATATATATATTATATATATATATATATATATATATATATATATATATATATATATATATATATATATATATATATATATATATATATATATATATATATATATATATATATATATATATATATATATATATATATATATATATATATATATATATATATATATATATATATATATATATACTGTGCAGAATGGATAATGAGCGGAACTCGCTTAAGCCGAATTTCGGTTAAGTCGAAGCAAATTTGCAGGTCCTGGTCTTCTTTGGTAGAAACTCATGATAAGGCAGATAAGCTGAATTTCGGATAAGCTGAAGTATTTTAGATGGCCCAAGTGACTTCTGCTTATCAAAACTTCACTATATATATGTGTATGTATATATGTGTATGTATATATGTATATATATATATATATATATAAATACTTCTATGGCACGCGCCTCAAACAGCCTCTGACAACCAAGTCCAGCTCCCGGCCTTCACGTGTGGCTCAATTTGAGCCCGGCGGAACTGTTTCCACTGACGGGAGAAGGGGCAAAGGCGAGCGACTGGCGTCTTAAAACCAGCAGCTTCGGGCAGATAGGGCTCGTGATCCTTGGTTGGTAGCTTATCTAAGAGAAGGAACTCTGAATTCAAACCACCGCTGCCTTGCGGGAATATCCATTTGTGGAATTGGCTTCGGGAGTAAACCCTGAGGATAAATCCGGAGTCGGAGTCCCTAAGGCAGTCTAATGTCGATTCGACATTATTCTGGCAACTCCTGCGACATGGCTGGTACCAAACTGTATCGGCTACTGCCGTTCCTTTGGATCTACCGGCTGTGTGGAGAGGGGGAACATGCTGCATGGGCAACAGCTTGATCTCCATATAACTGTGCCCAAGCTCGCGCCCTGGAGAGGACACTCCAGCTTCACCCTATAGGTGTCGGCAAAACACGGGAAGTAGCAGTTACCGGTTATAAGCATTATGCCCAATTGGCGTAGGGCATGGCGCCAGGGGCTACTTCCGACAGTGGGAGAGGTTCTAGGATCTCACTGGACAGCTACCGCCCGCTTCAAGCTGGGCAGCCCCCAGTCAATAAGGTGTTGTCCCGCCACTGTCTGCTTTCCCCATTGGGTGCATGGGGATTAGGGTCAAACCCGAACTGTGGACAGAAAATTTTGCACCAAGCAATTATCGAAAAAATAGAAATAAGCAAACTCTCAGATTGGGATGCTGGAACGTCCGGACTATGTTGACTGGACTATCCGAAAACCTACAGGATGTAAACGATGTAAGGAAGACAGCCATAATTAATGATGAGCTTAAACGACTTCAGGTGGATATAGCTGCACTTCAGGAAACGCGCCTGGCGGGCTCTGGAATGGTGAGCGAGAAGGACTACACATTTTATTGGCAAGGGAAAGATCTTGATAAAGCTAGAGAACACGGAGTAGGTTTTGCGGTCAAAAAATCGCTAACTAACATGGTTGAACCAGGCGAGAATGGATCAGAACGCCTGTTAACGCTCCGCCTGCAAACTAGCACAGGTCCCATCACCCTTGTCAGTGTGTATGCTCCTACTCTGTACTCTGCCTCAGAAGCTAAAGATGAGTTCTACGAGAATCTAGCAGCAGTAATCAAAAGCATACCTATAGGCAAGAACAGCTTGTTCTCCTTGGTGACTTTAACGCTAGAGTGGGTGCCGATAATGTTTCATGGCCTTCGTGTCTGGGCAGGTTTGGTATTGGCAAGATGAATGAAAATGGACAACGGCTCTTAGAGTTGTGCGTCCACCATGACCTCTGCGTGACCAACACCTACTTTCAGACAAAACCCCAGCATAAGGTGTCATGGAGACACCCACGATCCAAGCACTGGCACCAACTTGACCTGATTCTCGTCAGAAGGCCACTCCTCAGGTCTGTGCTCTCCACGCGCTCGTACCATAGTGCAGACTGTGACACAGATCACTCCTTGGTTTGCTGCAAAATCAGAGCACAACCAAGAAAACTCTATCGTGTCAGACATGAAGGGAAACCACGCATTGATACCAGCAAGATGTCAGACCCTTTCATGATCGCTCAATTCACTGCGACCTTCAAGAAAGTGCTCAGTAGCCCTCAGCATGGTGATACTATTACAGAGAACTGGGAGCATCTACGGAACACCATTCAAAGTACTGCACTTGCCACCTTTGGTAAGAAAACAGCAAAGTCAAATGACTGGTTTGACGCTTCATCAGATGTGATGGCACCTGTTATTGAAGCTAAGCGCAGTGCTATGAATGAATACAAACGTTCACCGAGTGCCAGAACCCTACAGATCCTGAGGGCTACGAGAAGCAAAGTTCAACAAACTGCTCGACGCTGTGCAAATGACTATTGGCTCCAGCTCAGTGAGAGCATCCAGATCGCAGCGCAAACAGGCAACATTAGACAAATGTATGACGGTATAAAGAAAGCACTTGGCCCCCATAAAAGTAAGACGGCACCGCTAAAAACCATCAGCGGAGAGAAGCTAACCGATAAGGGTAAGCAGATGGAGAGGTGGGTCGAGCACTACTCTGAGCTTTACGCTAGAGACAATACCGTTACGCCTGCAGCCCTTGATGCTGTCAATAGTCTGCCAACTATGGAGGAGCTGGATGCCGAACCAACATTAGAGGAACTCAGTAAGGCCATTGATAGCTTGGCCTCTGGCAAAGCACCAGGCAGTGATGGGATTCCTCCTGATTTAATCAAATGCTGTAAGAGCACGCTATTATATCCCCTGCATAGGATGCTGTGCCAGTGCTGGGAAGAGACAACTATTCCTCAAGACATGCGAGATGCCAAGATTGTAACACTGTATAAAAAATAAAGGAGACAGAAGTGATTGCAATAACTACAGAGGCATCTCTCTTCTTAGTATTGTTGGTAAGGTTTTTGCCAAAGTCATCTTAATGCGACTACACAAGTTAGCTGAGCGCATATATCCAGAGGCACAGTGTGGATTCCGAGCTGGCAGATCAACAACAGACATGATCTTCTCTCTCCGCCAGCTTCAGGAAAAATCAAGAGAGCAGAAAAGACCATTATATATCGCCTTTATAGACCTCACAAAAGCATTCGACCTGGTTAGTAGGGATGGACTCTTTAAAATCCTCCTGAAAATAGGCTGCCCTTCTAAAATGCTGGAAATGATAAAGTCATTCCATGACGACATGAAGGGAACAGTCCAATATGCTGGAAGCACGTCACAGCCCTTTGATATACGAAGTGGCGTTAAACAAGGCTGTGTTCTGGCTCCGACCCTCTTCGGAATCTTCTTTGCCTACTCTTGAAACATGCATTCAGAGATGCAACTGAAGGAATATGCCTTCACACTAGGTCAGATGGCCGTCTGTTTAATCTTTCAAGGCTGAAGGCAAAAACAAAAATCAGAAGGGTCACTATAAGAGACTTGTTGTTCGCTGTTGATGCTGCAGTCGTCACTCAAAGCCAACAGGAGCTTCAGAGCTTGATGAATCGCTTCACTAAAGCATGCAAGGACTTTGGCCTCACAATAAGTCTAAAGAAAACATATGTGCTGAGTCAGGATGTGGGTGCTGCACCAGTTATCACTATCGATAACTATGAATTGGCAGTGGTGCACCACTTCACATACCTAGGGTCTACCATCTGTCGCGCCGTTATCCCGAACTGGACATTAATTGTCACAGCACAGTTGGATAAGAAAGTTGTAAATTGAGAAATGTAAGAAAGATATATAGGATCTCAGAAGTGGCTCGTTAATTGTTAGATTCCTATACAAGTAAGGGGTGAAAGGAAGGCGAATATTCTCACAAAGAGATAATGTCTCAGAAGGGCACATGAGAATGGATTCTGTTTCCTTGCGACAAATCTCCCCTGTTATTCTTACTGAATATTATAATTGTTATTAAGCCCCCATCCTCTCATACTGAGGAAATGACACATATATGGATTTAAGAGACAGTACATGTAAGAAACTCACTCGACCACTTGGTAGATGATATAACTTATGTACAGATATTTAATCCCTAAACCATATATATGACACAAAGAAAATGAAAAGATAAACGAAAATAATAATATGGACATAAACACTGAATGACTAAAAGTCCTAGTATGTCCTACTAATCATCATTAGCACTGGTGTGACTATCATGAGAGTTGCCTAACATTGTTGAATGTAATGTTCACTTTGTAATACACTGGAAGGCACTTTAAAATTAGTTCCGTGAGTATCTATGTGAAAGTTCTGTTTGGAATTTGAATAGTATCTCTGAGATATCTGGAGGAAAATAATCCTTATGCTTTTGGACTTATCTGTAATCCGATGTTGTCAGCCCTGGCGCAGGTTGTTAGGTGCTGTCATCCTGCAGCGATATGACATTACACGTGCGAGCGTTGATCTGTGCTCCTTTATGCTTAGGAGTTGACGAGATCTCTGGCTTTTGGTTCTGCTGCTCGGTCAAAAGACTGGCTGTCTGTTACCGTCAGGCGCCGGACACTGAATTCTGCTACTGCGAATGTTGTCCGCTCAGAAACCTAAAAGTCTGAAGACACAAATGTGGCTTCATGAGTCTTCCTGTCATATGGGAAACAGCTATCATTCCCATTCAAACCGCATACACCAGGCATATCAGAATTATTATCCTCTTTCATTCAATAAGAGGACTATTATGACATACAATCTAAAGTTTACAGGCAAACTTTCCATGTTATATAAGATATTTATACTTTACTTTCATACAGTCACACGTCAGGCATATCAATGTTATATTCATCTGACTTCCTTTCTCACAGTCAAGACATGATAGGTAAACTTAGACCTATGTAACTTCAGGAGTTACTTGGTTTAGTCAGTCTTCTTTCACAAGAACTGTGTTCTACAAGGATAGTCGTTCCTTCATACAATGATGAATAACAATAACATACAATACATTTATATTACACAAATAGATAAAGTGAGTGACCGACTGGCCAAGCGATCAGGTTGCTTTCTTCTGTAGCACAACTACATAGTTTTGGAACTGAAACCTGGCTGTGGAACACTCCAGTTTACCAGCTGTAAATGGGCACTCAGTTGTGCTCTCGAGCTAGGGAAGAAAAAGGCATCGAGGAAGGGAACTGTTCACCTAACCTCGTAAAAGCGGGATCTTTCATGATGAAGCTTCTAACACTTCATTTCCCTATGACAATCTCTGCCATGGGACTGCCTTTATCTTCGTAAGGGATAAAGCAATTAATATGATAGATGTTGTCTTCTATTTGCTGTGGGGCTAGTTGAGATAAGTTTGTATGCAAGCAACAATCATTCAAATAGCACATGTTTAGATCATATTAAGAATAACAATACCTTTATACCAATGAATAATTCACATAGCACATGTTTAGATCATATTAAGAATAACAATACATTTATACCAATGAATATTCTACGTGCATATTTTTGCGAAGTCTATACGAACCTGCACAGAGTGAAATCATACAACACCGCTTGGTTAATACCAAAGTGCTTGTAATGTATAATTTCTCGCCATGTAGATGCACTCGGCCCACAAGTCGTGCGTGTAAGTGAAGTTTTCGTCTAAGCTTCTAGATTTTATGAATCTCTTCTCACGTGTTCTAAATCATTGGATGGGATATCCCCGTTGCTGATGTCACTGAATTGTGAGGGGTGGGTGTTCCGTCGTAATCACAAGTAAATTCTCTCCCTGACCTCTGAGCTTGTGTGACGCAATTTCGAACCGTCTTGCGTGAGAAAGCTTCCCCGCCCCGTAATTACTGGTTACTCCTAGAAGGCATACACGTGCTGGCTGTTGCAATGAAATTTGACACTGGGGCGTTTTCCGTCAGGTCCCTCAAATAAGGTGCAATAAAGCAATGGATCTCTAGACTTTAAGACGCCTTTTACTCTTAATTAAGGTATATCCTCTGGCCATGTGTTATAACCTGGTGTTGATGCGTTTGCGATATTTGATCAGTAACCATTAGTAAGCGCCGTGATGTCTGAGAGAGAAACGTTGACTACAGCGCCGAAAATACCAGTAGTGTAACGTGAAAATTAATGAAAATAAAGGAGAGAGAGAAAGAAGGGAAGAGAAGGGAGACAAAGATGGAGAGAAGAATAGACCGTGTTACGACATAGCCACCCCCTTCAGTTTGACCTGCGGTCTAACCTACTGAGGTCTGGTCTTCTCGATCATTCCTAAATTCGTTCTTCTCATCTTCACTTTCCTCGCACTACTCTCTTTCTTCTTCCACCAATGTAGCTGACATTCTCCTGGCAATGGGCCTGCATTAAAACGTATGGATTGACGACATGTCGGTTGATAGGAAATGGGTTGTCCTGACAAGGTCGGTACCATCCTATACATCCTTATTTTGGTCGCCTTATACGACCTGCCTAAGTGAGCAGTAGTTCTATTCTTTCCGTTTCTTATGAGCAATTCCCGGAAACTACGCGGGGTGAAATGTTTACTGGTGGAGTAGTTCTTTCCTAGACTACGTCCGTTAGCTTTCCTGCTCCGCCAGTGATCATGACGTAAGATAGGGTGCATCCTAATCCCGATCTTCAGACGTCGAGTTAAATGTGACAAATTGCACATTTTCAACCAGTGGGCTTTAGACGAGGACGATGCAACATGTGGCGTGTTCTTGAGTCCTCTCTTGCCGATACTTTTGTCTATCAGTCTGATTTCGCCATAAACTTCTCCCTGGGGTGTAGGGCGTGACTGGGCGTAAAACTGATATCCAATCCAAAGCTTTAAAGTAATATTCTCTGTCTGGGTCTTTTCTATATCCGTTTGCAGGGGTTTGGGGGGTGACTCAGGTTTCTTAGCTCGTTCTCTCACGATAATCATAGTTTGAGTTGAGCCCCGTAATGGCACATACCTATATTCACCAGTTTGGGTGTAAATATACTCCTCTAAGACAATCTCCTTCTTAGGAGGATGGGAGGTTGAATTAGGTAATCCAGACATATTTCCTTCTCCAAGGATTTTAGAGGAGGACCGCTCTTCTAACACCGCCTCTCCCTTGAGAGGTGAGTTAATTAATAGTTTTCCACAAGGTACTTTGGGTTTCCCTCCCATTTCTCTCTGTATCCGCTCCTCTGTAAGGAGGTGTTCATATTCTGGCGCAGGGGTCACCTCTGACTGCTCCCCGGCCTTTCCTGTTACAGCAATCTCAGGCTGCGTCGGGCCTTTTAAGGTTCCTTCATGATCTCCTTTAACTTGGAAGCAAATTATTTCCTCTTGTACAACCTCTTTCTTGAGACGAATTGAGAGTGAATTTTGTAGCATAGAGGACGCCTTAGAGATGTGCTGAATTCGGCCTGTCCCACACTCATCCATGAGCCGATGTGTGCGAAGTTCTGACTTTGAAGTCTTGATGTGCTTTTCCGAATCTTGTCCGGCTTCGACATTTTGCAGTGCTGAATGATAAGAGGTCGTACTTCTGCCTTCCCTGCTTGTGGGGTGATTGTATGCCTTTAAAACTGTCTCTCCTGTGAGGATCGGAGAAACTAATTTCGGCAGTTTATTCCCATCATGTATCAAAGGAGAAGGTTCCCTGTGACATATTTTCACCTCCTTTTGCACAAGGATGGTGGATGGGGTTTGTTTTAATGGTTTAAAACCATGGATTCCAGGATTTGTATTCCTCTGACCTGTTTCCAACTTCCCTCCAAAAATGTTGGAAATCGACATAGGCGTTTGAATTTCCCCGCCCTCCTCAGTCATGTTCACTATGGCATGTGCTGAGTTTCCTAAGAGCAAGTAACTCCCTCCTTGGGGTATGGGGAAAAAGCGTTCGTCTACTATTGCTGCGTTAATAAATCCTGTCTCATAATGAGATTCTAAGTACAAGCCTGCAATGGGCAATTCCATCGGTTCCCCATGGAGCATAGGTGCATTTACCATTACATATTCCTCAGTAATTTCATCGACGTTTACGAGTGAGGATGAAGCAACTGCACTAAACCCGAGATCAGGTACAAGCAGACATATGACTCGTCTACCATTGACGGTCGCATAACCCTCATTCAAAGGTTTCCTAAGGTCACCTCGGGGCTTCACCGGGTTTCCTTTACAAGGCGGGCCTTGCGCTGGGCTGACAGTTTGTATGTTTCGGATTCGGTGCCTGCCGTTTTTATTACTGTGGTTAACCGATCGGAAAGACTTACTAATATTGCTCTCCATCCCATACATCTCCGAAGCTATTTCATGCTTTATGTTGGTCCTGTTTTTATTCAGAGGGTGAATGTTGTGAGTCGTAGAGAAGGTGGAAGTGGGTCTTTCCAGATCATCCGCCTTTGCACGCTTCTCCTTCTCAGAGTGATCCTGATGCCTTTGTTCTGAAAGCCGCCCCTCTTCTCTTTCTGGTAATAGGGTTTGACTAACAGACCTGACTCTCTCTGGTACAGTTTGAGGTGCTACCTGCGGGAGTAACTTAACTGACGGAGGTGAGGGGCTGGAGGAAGTTGAGGTCTTGGAGCTCATTCTAGGCAGCATCGTTTCGAGACGCAGTAATTCCGCATCCGAAGCTTCCATCCTTAATTTGTGTTGCTGTCTCTCTTCCTCCCTCATCCTGCATTTTTCCATCTCCCGTGAAACGAAAGTATCTAGCTCTTCTCCGGAGAGTTCGCACTCAATGGCTAACTCTGTCCAGAATGCTCTCCACTCATCCAATTCCATTGTTTCGTCCATTTTAGCAGTGGTGATTCACTCTGAACAGGTTGGTATGACTTGCAAATAATATACTAATGACCAACTCAAATGTATCTCTAATTACAACTGTAACAAAGTATACTTCTAACAAATACCAACAATAAGATATATTAATACAACGATTAATTATCTCATTAATACAAAGTATAATACTAAGTATATAATACAACATATAATTAAGCATAAGGATTTCCTCAGATTCTACTCAGATCTTTTATATTCGTTCTTATGATTACAATGTCGTTAGTGCGTTGACACAGTTACTATTTTTAGCTTCGCTTACAGGTAAAAAAAATTCGCTGAACTCAAAGTTAGCTGTGTTTACAAATAAAGATCTAGTTTCCCAGTTTTATCAATCAAAAAAGAATGAATCGTGATATTGCAATATCTCGTTATCTAAGAGGTATGTACGTGTATATATACTAAAATCCCTAGTGTTGTAAAAAAAAAGTCAGATCCTAGAGATATATGTTCTCAGTGGAGAACTATAGGAATGCAAGAGGTAGAAAAGGTTCTCTAGAGTTATGATCTAGATACCGGACATAGCCTCCAATTGTCGCGCCGTTATCCCGAACTGGACATTAATTGTCACAGCACAGTTGGATAAGAAAGTTGTAAATTGAGAAATGTAAGAAAGATATATAGGATCTCAGAAGTGGCTCGTTAATTGTTAGATTCCTATACAAGTAAGGGGTGAAAGGAAGGCGAATATTCTCACAAAGAGATAATGTCTCAGAAGGGCACATGAGAATGGATTCTGTTTCCTTGCGACAAATCTCCCCTGTTATTCTTACTGAATATTATAATTGTTATTAAGCCCCCATCCTCTCATACTGAGGAAATGACACATATATGGATTTAAGAGACAGTACATGTAAGAAACTCACTCGACCACTTGGTAGATGATATAACTTATGTACAGATATTTAATCCCTAAACCATATATATGACACAAAGAAAATGAAAAGATAAACGAAAATAATAATATGGACATAAACACTGAATGACTAAAAGTCCTAGTATGTCCTACTAATCATCATTAGCACTGGTGTGACTATCATGAGAGTTGCCTAACATTGTTGAATGTAATGTTCACTTTGTAATACACTGGAAGGCACTTTAAAATTAGTTCCGTGAGTATCTATGTGAAAGTTCTGTTTGGAATTTGAATAGTATCTCTGAGATATCTGGAGGAAAATAATCCTTATGCTTTTGGACTTATCTGTAATCCGATGTTGTCAGCCCTGGCGCAGGTTGTTAGGTGCTGTCATCCTGCAGCGATATGACATTACACGTGCGAGCGTTGATCTGTGCTCCTTTATGCTTAGGAGTTGACGAGATCTCTGGCTTTTGGTTCTGCTGCTCGGTCAAAAGACTGGCTGTCTGTTACCGTCAGGCGCCGGACACTGAATTCTGCTACTGCGAATGTTGTCCGCTCAGAAACCTAAAAGTCTGAAGACACAAATGTGGCTTCATGAGTCTTCCTGTCATATGGGAACAGCTATCATTCCCATTCAAACCGCATACACCAGGCATATCAGAATTATTATCCTCTTTCATTCAATAAGAGGACTATTATGACATACAATCTAAAGTTTACAGGCAAACTTTCCATGTTATATAAGATATTTATACTTTACTTTCATACAGTCACACGTCAGGCATATCAATGTTATATTCATCTGACTTCCTTTCTCACAGTCAAGACATGATAGGTAAACTTAGACCTATGTAACTTCAGGAGTTACTTGGTTTAGTCAGTCTTCTTTCACAAGAACTGTGTTCTACAAGGATAGTCGTTCCTTCATACAATGATGAATAACAATAACATACAATACATTTATATTACACAAATAGATAAAGTGAGTGACCGACTGGCCAAGCGATCAGGTTGCTTTCTTCTGTAGCACAACTACATAGTTTTGGAACTGAAACCTGGCTGTGGAACACTCCAGTTTACCAGCTGTAAATGGGCACTCAGTTGTGCTCTCGAGCTAGGGAAGAAAAAGGCATCGAGGAAGGGAACTGTTCACCTAACCTCGTAAAAGCGGGATCTTTCATGATGAAGCTTCTAACACTTCATTTCCCTATGACAATCTCTGCCATGGGACTGCCTTTATCTTCGTAAGGGATAAAGCAATTAATATGATAGATGTTGTCTTCTATTTGCTGTGGGGCTAGTTGAGATAAGTTTGTATGCAAGCAACAATCATTCAAATAGCACATGTTTAGATCATATTAAGAATAACAATACCTTTATACCAATGAATAATTCACATAGCACATGTTTAGATCATATTAAGAATAACAATACATTTATACCAATGAATATTCTACGTGCATATTTTGCGAAGTCTATACGAACCTGCACAGAGTGAAATCATACAACACCGCTTGGTTAATACCAAAGTGCTTGTAATGTATAATTTCTCGCCATGTAGATGCACTCGGCCCACAAGTCGTGCGTGTAAGTGAAGTTTTCGTCTAAGCTTCTAGATTTTATGAATCTCTTCTCACGTGTTCTAAATCATTGGATGGGATATCCCCGTTGCTGATGTCACTGAATTGTGAGGGGTGGGTGTTCCGTCGTAATCACAAGTAAATTCTCTCCCTGACCTCTGAGCTTGTGTGACGCAATTTCGAACCGTCTTGCGTGAGAAAGCTTCCCCGCCCCGTAATTACTGGTTACTCCTAGAAGGCATACACGTGCTGACTGTTGCAATGAAATTTGACACTGGGGCGTTTTCCGTCAGGTCCCTCAAATAAGGTGCAATAAAGCAATGGATCTCTAGACTTTAAGACGCCTTTTACTCTTAATTAAGGTATATCCTCTGGCCATGTGTTATAACCTGGTGTTGATGCGTTTGCGATATTTGATCAGTAACCATTAGTAAGCGCCGTGATGTCTGAGAGAGAAACGTTGACTACAGCGCCGAAAATACCAGTAGTGTAACGTGAAAATTAATGAAAATAAAGGAGAGAGAGAAAGAAGGGAAGAGAAGGGAGACAAAGATGGAGAGAAGAATAGACCGTGTTACGACACCATCAATGACAAACTCTCACTGGATACAGAAATCGACAGCCGCATTGGCAAAGCTGCAGCTACCTTTGCCCGCCTCACATCGCGTGTTTGGGGAAACTCTAAACTCACAATGAAGACCAAAGCTGCGGTATATAATGCCTGCGTCACCAGCACACTCCTATATGGCAGCGAGACCTGGACGACCTATGCTAAGCAAGAAAGAAGGCTCAATACCTTCCATTTGCGGTGTCTACGCCGCATCCTCGGCATCTCGTGGAAAGATAAAGTGACAAATGTCGAGGTGTTGTCACGTGCTGGCCTTCAAAGTATGTATACGCTGCTTAGACAGCGCAGACTTCGCTGGCTTGGCCATGTTCGCCGCATGGAAGATGGTCGCATCCCAAAAGATATCTTCTACGGACAATTAGCAGATGGCAAGAGAACAGTTGGGCGACCACAGCTGAGGTTCAAAGATGTGTGCAAGAGAGATATGAGGGCACTGGACATGGATCCAGCAACATGGGAGGATGAAGCTGCTGATCGCACTAAGTGGCGATGCTATTTATGGCACCACCTCAGATTGGGCGAAGAGAGGCTCACACAAGAAGCAGAGGTGAGGAGAAAACGTCAAAAGGAGCACCAGGAAAATAAGCAGCTGAGGGCTGCCACCTCAGGGGCGCATTCCCATAGTCAGTTATGACTGAAGGGGCTATTATATATATATATATATATATATATATATATATACATACATACATACATACATACATACATACATACATACATACATACATACATACATACATACATACATACATACACAGGCTCGCGGCTATTCTTGTATCTACGGGGGGAAAAGCTGTCACAATAGATGAAGGTTAATCCAGGAATTCTCTGTATTTTTAATTTTTTTTTTTTTTTTTTTAGTTATTCCAGTGTTGAGCACTTTGAGTTATAATTAGGGTATCCAGCCGTGAATGCTTGTTTGCTCCATTTTCTTTACTTTGCATTTTTTGAAGTTATCACTACAAATGGAAACAGACATACCATATTTACCGTGTAATATACTGAAGCACATTAAAAACGCACCACTATTATATATACTGATGCCGAGAAGCTGGCAAAAAAAAGTGTGGGAATGGATTTTCCCCGTGTTTGCCATGAGGTAGAGAGCGAATGGCTGCTGGAATGGAAAGTGCAAGATTCAACCAACGGGTGTGTGTACAGACTACATGAAAACGATGAAAGTTACACGTGCAACACGATTCCCAAAAGCTATGACCCTGAAAATGTGTACGCGTTCTGGCAGTATACTCGGTATAAAAAGGCCGTTGAGACAAAACACCCAGTACATGTGCTTGAAATGCCACGACTATCTGAAAACGACCGCCAACGAGCCATTGGTATGTTGGAGACCGGAATGAGCTCGCGGGCCATTGCCAGAAGGATGAATTGCCACCACAGCACTATTGTACGTCTCAATGAACGTTACGGAACCACTTGCAGTGCCCGGGATAGACTTCGGAGTGGCCAACCACGAGTTACTACCCCTGCGCAAGATCGTCATATTGTGCTGAGTCACCTAAGGAATCGTACTCTCCCGGCAAGTCAAACAGCAAGAGCAATAGTGGGTAGACATGGGCAAGTCTCTCGAATGACA
This sequence comes from Oreohelix idahoensis, assembly GCA_024509875.1. NCBI lineage: Eukaryota > Metazoa > Mollusca > Gastropoda > Stylommatophora > Oreohelicidae > Oreohelix > Oreohelix idahoensis. The sequence goes on along the minus strand of JAMPIV010018047.1, from coordinate 114,548 downwards.
GTCATACGACGACTCAGAGATACAGGCCTTACTGCAAGACGACCTTATGTTGGGCCAAACTTGACTCACATACATCGTTAGCAGCGCCTACAATGGGCAGAGCAACATATCAGATGGACTAGACTGCAGTGGAATGCTGTCCTATTCACAGACGAGAACAGATTCAACATATCCTTTTCAGATGGACGTATGCGGATTTAGCGACGGTGTGAAGAGCGCTTTGCAGATTGCTGTGTCAACCGATTTCGAGGTGGCAGTATTCACATGTGGGGAGGATTCAGTTTTCACCATCGCTTGCCTCTTCACGTCTTCCGTGGAAATGTTAATGCTGTGACATATCGAGATGAGGTTCTGGATGCACTGGTTGCTCCTGCGTTCACAATTTATCCAGACTTGCAGCTTCTCCAGCAGGATAACGCACGTGCATTTTTTTGTATTTTTGGTTTTCTCCCTTGCCTGCACAGAATGCAATGAATTTCATAACAATCAAATGTACAAATTAATGACCAGCATGGATTCATAGGAAAATGAATAAAGATTCCAAATATGTAAACTTGTACACACTTATATTTACATTTCACACTCTGTTCCTGGATTATACAGGTGGTGCGTTTTTAATGTGCTTCAGTATATGTTATTTCATGAAACCGGGTCCCCTGTTAAGCTGTATGGGAACTCAGTTTTGTTCCATCTCTTGTAACTTTTAAATATAACCATAAACACCAAATGTCATTTTTCTCCAAATGTCCTTCTGAAGTTAGAACAAACAAGCATTCATTATGTGGTAAACTGTTGTGAGCTTTGTGTCTGATGTTGCCAGCTAGACTGTTCTGTAGATGGCTCTTTTTGGCTAGTTTTGACTTCAGCCCTAAGAAGGGCTGGTCCTGGAAGGGACCACGAGGTAGCTGCCAGAAGACGTTACTCTTTATGCTTTTTCGTTGTAATTCTTATTCAATTTATTGTTGTTCTTTCTTTCGCAGGTGTGATGTTTTTATTTCTACATCCGTCACTGCTAGTGTTGATAGCCCTGATAAAGGCTAGTCTTTAAAGGGACTACTAGCCCAAACGTTTGGTCCATTTTTGTTTGTCATTGTGTTAGTTTTGTGTCGCTACCTAACGTTTCTACCGACAGTAGCCTGCTGTAGAACTATGTCTGTGAGGACTGTAACAGTTATCTAAGTATTTATACACCATTTTCCCTGATCTCTTTAGAGCAGTGTTTCACAACATTTTTTTAAACCAAGCTGAAAGCCCTGAAATAATTGTCCACGTCCAGCGGAACCCCTGCGACGCAGTTCTTTACCGTAAAATTCTTGCCAGTAAAAATTCATTTGTAAAGAGATGGTACCTATGTATTACATCATATTCATACAAATACATATATATATGAAAAAGTATGGAAACATTCTTATCATCTTTGTTTAAGAAAAAAGTCTCGAAACGTGCTGTGTTAAAGCAATGAACGAATATAACAAGAAACAAAAGCGCAGCAGATGAAAAATAATAAACGTCAAAGTATACTGAGCGACTTTAATTACGCATCACTATACGAGTGCCTGGTAAAGTATCTTATGGTCATGCAATTGTTACCGAAATTAGTACACAGGTTCACAAGGTCACCGCCCAGAGGTCAGCATAGTCATTTTGCGCCAGCAAAGCTGGAGACAAGAGTAGCACGTGAAACACGTAAAACATGATTTAGGTGCCTGGTAAAAATTATGCACGGAAAACATTAATTTCTTTTCACCCAGAGCTCAGCCTAGAGCACTACGGACTGGAAAACAGTCAATATTTTAGTCCACAACCACAAACACGTCGTCAAACCATGCCTAGACTGAGCGCTGCAGAGAGAGAAAGAGTGATAGGAATGATAACAGGCGGGATGTCCACTAGAGAAGCATCCAGACACTTGAATTGCAACCAGTCCACCATCGTCCGACTGCAACAACGCTTAATGGCCACTGGATCCATTGCGGATCGAACCCGTCAAGGTCAACCCAGAGTTACGACACCTCAACAGGACGCGTATATACGGCAGCTTCATTTGCGGAATCGGTTTTTGGCGGCAGCTGTAACAGCAAGAGATGTTGTTGGGAGACGTGGAACCATATCAGAGCACACCGTGCGACGTCGACAGCAGGCGGCAGGACTCAACGCCAGACGTCCTCGAGTTGGCCCAATCCTCTTCCAGTATCATCCCGAGCTCCAGCTGTACCAGCATGATAACGCACGACCACATACAGCTAGGGCCACCACAGCGTTCCTTCAGGCCAATAACATCGCTGTCATACCATGGCCTTCATTGTCCCCAGATATGGCACCCATTGAACACGTCTGGGACGAGATTGGACGCCAACTCTACCGGCACAGATGACCGCAAACCCTGGATCATTTGCGACGCGATATAACCGAAGTATGGGATCGACTCCCCCAGGATTTTCCACGCACACTGGTTAACTCCATGCTGAGACACTGCCAGGCTTGCCTTGATGCCAACGGTGGCCAAACGAGCTACTGAGCGCGTTACAATGACAACAACAACATTTGTGACTTTTCAATTTGACCCCTACCTTACATTTGTGACTGTAGTTTTTTTAACACTGCATGCACTGCTACGCGGATTGCGGGAATCGGTTGGTCAATGGATACAGTTTCCAGTGATATTAAACATGTTACCATTATTTTATTCTCAGACATCTTGGTGAGTGATTCATATAGTGATGCGTTATTAAAGTCGCTCAGTATATAACACACAAAAATATGAATGACGGGAGACCGCCGATAGAAAAAAAGACTGCTTTGTTTGGCTCTTAGGTATAATGTACGTACACATTTTCATCCATAGTCCCATCACGTGGACCGCTTTAAAAAATTTACTGTTCATTCGATATACTGTTGTAATATCTCTTCTATATTTAACTCTATAGATTACGGTACTAAAACTGAGACGGATGTCTGTATCTTACTTACTTACTTACTTAGTCCGTGGTAGCCGATCTTCTCCCATTCTGCAGACATGGCCAAACCATCTTAGTTGGGACTGTTCTACTTGGGTCTGTAGGGGGTGGCATTTTAGGCCTTGACGTATCGTCTGGTTGCGTACCATCTGTATCTTTAACTTTAAATAAATGAGAACAATGTTACTAATTATGCACACGTTTACATTACCGTTTGAGTATAGTATGTATCGATACAATACGAAACGAACATAAAACATATACAACTAAATATAATCCTTTCAAAAGACTTTTTGAACTTTTTACGGTATTTCGATATTTTTATATATTCTATTTCTTATGGAACCCCTGAGGATGAACAGAGGAACCCCAGGGTTCCGCGGAACACTTGGTAAGAAACACTGCTCTAGAGTTTTGTTTTAAAACCAATTCATCCCCCTTCCCCCCCCCCCCCCCCCCTTTCTTTTCACACCTTATCAGTCACGGTTGTTTAATAAACATCCAAACTGCCACCCAGATTTAATTAAAACATTTTTTAAAATCCTATCTTATTCAGCCTATTTGGCTTTCAAGTCTTCCTCAGTTACACCCCTTCTCTCTTTGTTTGTGTCAGCCCCAGTTTCTTGTTCTCCATCCAGCTTGGACTCGTCGATCTCAATAACTTCATCCTTTACTTCCTCCAATGGCGCCTTCTCTAGTTCGTGTTTCCTGGACCTCCTTGACCTCAGCAGGCATTTCTTAGCTCCAGCGAAAGTGGCTCCAGCAGCAAAAATGTACTCATACAAGAGACCTGCTAGCACAGCGCCAACCACTGGACCGACCCAGAACACCTGGCGATGAAAACAAAGACATTTATGTAGATACACACCTGGACAATTGAGTGGATGGGGATGAAAGAAGAACATCATAAATAAAACATTTAAAAAGCATGTAAGGAATCTTTAGTAATCACATTGTCCTAGGCTAAATTTTACTTTTCTACATCCACTCGTGCAGTGTCGTGGGAAGCTTCCATGTTATTGTTGAGCGATTCGAGTGCCAGATATAATAGAGTTTTCCCTCTCTTCTGAAACTTACTCGATCCATATTTTCCTTGATCATCTTTGTGCCCTGGTTATTAAATGGTGGGTTTAGAATAGGAGATAAGTAACAAAATATCTAACAATCTACACGAAAAACAAGTTTTGTTTCAGTTTTAAAATCTGTCAATAACAAATACATTTAAAAAAATGGCCGCCATAAACCCAGAAATACAGTAGTTACCGTAAATGTGTATAAGTAAACTATTTAACACCATTAACCACATAATTTCTGATTTCCCCTTGTCACCGCCATCACTCCCCCCCCCCCTCCCCCAATTTTTTGACGATGGTTATCATTAGATATGAGTATGTGATATGAGTACATGGTTATCATAAGGCATCAATTCTTTGTCTGACTTCAGATCGGTAGGACATCCTCTCACCTGTAAAAACAAAGTTAGGTAATTTTCATCGTAAATAAAATTGCTTCAAAAGAGATAGAAAAAACATAAATGACACAAAGAAATAGAAAGTAAACCCAGCTAAAATAAGTAACTGGAGCTTGTGGGCCTATGATGAGGTTGCCAGCTCTATGTACAACGCCTCTTACGACATGCCTGAGGGAGCATTATCCATATCCTTTCGTTGTTTCCCCAGGGACTCCCGGGAACTATAGGAGACAATGATAAAACGAAATAAATATACAATGCAGTCCGGATAAGCAGAAGCCGCTTGGGCCACCTAAAATACTTCAGCTTATCAGGAGTTTCTACCAAAGATGACTTCTGGTCGAGACCTGCAAAACTGCTTAGACTTAACCGAAATTCGGCTTAGGCGAGTTCCATTTATCCGGACTGCACTGTAATTATGTGAGTGAGTGAACAACTGAGTTTATAACTTAAGAAGTGTTCATGTATCCTTGACAAACGGCGCGCTGTTTCCTAGGGAACAACGATATGAGTCTTACATGTTTTTCTTATCTATTTCTCTCCAGGCATCTGAATCTGTCTTTGTATTTTTATTTTTATCCTTACTGTTTATCATCGTAGCATCTTTGACCCTTTTACTACAGGAAATGCGGTCAGTGAAAAAAATTGCACGTGCGCGATCAGAATGAAGAATTCCACACAGTAAGATAACAACTAAGGAGTTAAAGTAAACTAAACATTGTTACTGGTTTATGTTGCCATGGTGACACTATACATTTTTGGGGGGGGAAAAGGGTATACATTATGTATGCCTAGCTCTTTGTTTATTGTTATAGCCTGGAAAATGGGGGGAAGGAGTTCGCATGTGCGTATTTAGAAATACAATATGATAAAGAGATGAAAACACAAGACAATGTGTGAATGACGGTGATACACGTAAATGAAGTATGGGTTCACAGTCGTGGGAAAAAAAGAGTAACTGTCGGATGTTGAGGAATAGGCAGAGAGTATAATTTTGTTTGAAAACAGGAAAGATTTTTTTTTAAAGTGTTAGTTATGCTGGAAACAGGGGTGTAACTAACTGACCTAGTTGATTGAAGACACACATGGGAAGATAAATACCCGTTTACCTTAAGCAGACAAATACCAGTGAAGAATGAGCACATAAATACCAGTGGAACATGGGCAGACAAATACCAGTAAAACATGAGCAGACATATAGCAGTAAAACATGAGCAGACATATAGCAGTAAAACATGAGCAGACATATAGCAGTAAAACATGAGCAGACATAAACTCGAAAAACATCAGCAGACAAAAAACCATTGAAACATTTGCAGACAAACACCCGTAAAACATGAGCAGACAAACACCCGTAAAACACGAGCAGACATATACCCGTAAAACGTGAGCTGACAAACACCCGTAAAACATGAGCAGATAAACGCCCGTAAAACATGAGCAGACATATACCCGTAAAACATGAGCAGATAAACATTCGTAAAACATGAGCCGACATATATCCCTAAAACATGCGCAGACAAACACCCGTAAAACATGAGCAGACATATACCCGTAAAACACGAGCAGTCAAACACCCGTAAAACATGAGCAGACATATACCCGTAAAAATGAAAAGAAATTATCAGTAGGAAGTGAGCAGACAAATACGAGTGGGAAGAATGATAGTATTACAAGGCAGTCTTTGTTCTGCTATCCTCAGGGTAGAGAGAAAATAGAGGAACAGAACTTTAAAAAGATAAAAAAGGTATGGAAAAAAGCTTGAACGGATTACAAAGGACAGGAACCGGCTTGGCGTATAATACACTATCTCTAACTTGATGTGTAATAAATTTATCAATTAACAAACAGTACACTGTGCTCGTGTTAGAATTGACTTGTTGCCACGTGCTCTTGCTAGAATCGACTTATTGCCACGTGCTCTTGTTAGAATAGACTTGTTGACACGTGCTGTTGTTAGAATCGACTTGTTGCCACGTACTCTTGTTAGAATCGGCTTGTTGCCCTGAGCTCTTGCAGGTTAATTATCTAGTTCATAATTATTGAACATTGGAGTTTTACGCAGATTAATTATATAATTCCTATTTCTTAAACACTGGAGTTTCAAGCAGGTTAATTATCTATTTTCGAATTCTTAAACATTGGAATTTCACGCAGATTAATTACCTAATTTCTAATTATTAAGCATTGGATTCCACGCAGATTAATTATAGAAATTTTAAATCTTCATATCTTTTTGTGACTGAATGCCCTCAACCGCTCCCTTAACGACAAAATTTAACACTCCATCACGGCATGTTTATAATTCACCGCTGCTCTAAAATGAATAACGCCCCCTTGTGAGCATCACGCCACAAGCTCGGAATTACTGCGGCAGCTAATAAAAGATAGACGAAGCAAACTTCAAACAAGAAACATATTGTTATAGAATAAAGTGTACTTTATTCAATATGATTTGGATAAACAGGAGACATTTGTCATAAACATCGTTCTTGTACTCAACCCCTTGATTAAAATTGTAAATACTCTTCTTCAACCGCTCCAAAGTGTCTTCCCGTTTTTATGTTGACGCCAGATTACGTTATAAAAACAGATATGTTTGCGCTAGATTACAAACAATAAACAAACCACTGATACAAACAGTATTAGATGTTTGAAATTGTGTACACAAAACACGTGTAGCATTATCAGTGAATTTAATTATAATTCATAATCATCATTAGTTCCGTTAACATAATAAACCTGTTGATAGCATTAAAATGCAGTCTGTGATCTGGAATCCCCAAGGTCAGAGAGAGAGAGAGGGAGAGAGAGACCAAGGAACACACAGAGAAGAGAACTGGAGACGGACATGAAGGGTATGAAGAAGATATGGAATGACCTTGAGCTGATGGCACGTGACAGGAAGACTTGGTGTGGGTTTGTTGAGGTCTATGGTCATTGTGGAGTTGGAAGGTGATGATTGAATGAATGATTGAATGAAAATACTCAGTGACTTTAATCACTCCACGCTTTCTCTTGTCAATAACAACATTCTAGATTTTTTAACCCTTCTGGCTTCCCTATCTCTTGTCACCTGTCGTGGTGTCTGCAGTGCTGCCATGACCCGAATGGGAAGCAAAGAATAGTAACACTGTAACCTGCCAGGCATGTTGTAAAAGGCGACTAAGGAAGGTTGGGCTATGGGGCCAGATATCCTATCCTGTAGAAACTTTAAGCCAGAAAAACTTCAACGATGGACAGACACTGAATGGATGGCACAAGACTGGAAGGCTTGGCATGTTTGTGTTAAGGGCCGGTACTCCACGGGAAGCTGAAAGGGTTCGATGATGATGATGACACTTTCTTTCTTTACTTGGAATACTATGTAGCAGATAGTTTATGTTTTCAAGTATTCTTTCACTACTTTCAGTATAATGTATCTTGTCTGTTATCTGACACTCCTTGTGGACCACGAAAATCGCCAGTTTGCAAGGAGAGGTAGAGATTTGCTAAGGCAGGCTGAAAATAAAGTACCAAGTACAGGGAAGGATTACCCCAAAAATGATTTGAAGCGCTGAGGCAGTACATAGAAGAGATTGGACACTTATAAAATAATGAATTGTTACTTTTGGAACACATTGTCGGGTGAGGTTACCGATGCTTTGTAAGTTGGTACACAGGGCAAGCGGCTGTTTACGGCCCATTTTTCAGAAAAGAAATGTTTGAAATTTTGCACAAGATGAGTTGTGCAAAATATTCAAATCAGATTGGCTAATCAGGTGTGCGCCATAACAACGAATGAGTGGGAAGGCAGTGAATATAACCCGACGCTTCAGTCAGTAAAAACTACTGTGAGATTCACGCTTGCCAAGACAACCCCAGACTTGCCAGAGTTAAAATTCAGAATTCCTTCTTAACATACCGGATACCTTTTTATTGGAGAGTTTTGGACGGACTATCATAGCCCAGGAAATCTCTTTCATATTAAATAAGGAAACCGGGACTGAGGAAACTGAAGGACCACACACGAAGTCCGAGAGGGAACTTATTAAATTAACGACACCCCAGATGCGTGTAAGAGGCCGATTCAAGTCTCTTATATTCATGAGTTAAAAAGTCTGTGAGCCAGGATTGGCGTAAGTTGTCATTTTACATTCTATATTTCATGTGAACTAACATATATATGTATATTACCATGTGAATTTTAATATGTGAAAATCGCTAGTGGATGTCCAAGTCATTTGAGGCTGGCAACCTCAGCGTATAGAATGATGATTCATGAACCACCACTGCACGCGCTGGTGATTGCTTTATTGCTAGTTTCTTAATTAGAACTAAAAGCAGAAAGTAGTCCCAAGTTCATATGGAGCAGGGAGGAAAAGATGAAAGAAATGATGTACATTCTCAGTATAAATACTTACAGTTTCAAAGCAGTGAAAATGTCCATTTAAACATATTCACTTTAAAAGTAATGTAAGTTTTCAAGCTTTAAAACCAGTGTAAATGTCTTTGTGAAAATATTCATTTTAAAATTAATGAAAGTGTCAAACTTTGCAATCAGTGTAAACATAAATGAAAACATATTTAATTTATTTTGTGAACTCTTTTCAAATCAGTCGAGATGTAAATGTAAACAGACTCTATCTGTATTATTAACCCTTTCATTTAAATGTAAGATAAAGCTAAAGCTACTCTATTTAAGTGTAAAGGAAGTTTTATCCCGAGGGATTAAATTTAATTCTCATCGAGGGTAAATTCTGAGATAAATGGGATGGTAGAATAGAAGAAGAGGGGCACATAACTATGTGTCGGAAAACGCCATACTCAAAAGAGCGTTTGTCTCTATTCTATTACCACAGTTATTGGTGGTACCAGCAGTAAGTACTATCTCTGGAACCAAGTAAAGGTAGAAGTGCACTGACGTTGTGCGAGACGCCATCATAAGAGGGTCTTATAGACAGACGCAGGACCAGCTTGGCCGTTACTCCTTGACGTTCTAGGAACGTGCGGCGCCTTTAATCTTGACCAGCGACGAGTGAAAGCAATGTACACAGAACCCATCAGCGGGAGCAGAAACTACTATTGGCAGCTAAGTAAAAAATATACGCTGCCAAAGTGAACTTCCTTCATAAGAATTATGCCATCTATCAATGATGAATCCTTTCTTTTAAACTATTCAAATTATTTTCAAACTGTTAAAACTAAAGTGATTATTAAATTTTGTTATTTGTAATGTTACAAATTTTACTTCGATTTAATCATTTTAAAGTTACTGCATGTTTGTCTCAGTCAAATTACTACACACACTCTTAACAGAGCTATACCAGAATAATAAGAATTCCACTGAGTAAATCAGGGGTGGGGGCTTGAACGAGCTGACATTAATTAGTGATTAATTCCTTCACAAACGTTGTCGGCAGATTCTAGAATTAACGTGCTCAGCCAAAGCAGCATTGTTTTCGCTTATTTGAATGTCTTGTGAATACTCCCCTGTAATAGAAGTGTTATTATGAAAGAAATAATGTACATTCTAAGAATAATACTTACAGTTTCAAAGCTTTTCAACAAGTGTAAATATAAAGGAAACATAAATGAATTTATATTGTAAACACTTTTCAAACGGTGGAAATGTAAATGTAAACTATATTATATCTGTACGTTTAACCTTTTCATTTGAATATAATGTAAAGCTAAAGCTATTCAGTTTAAATGTAAAGGACGTTTTATCCCGAGGGATTCAATTTAATTCTCATCGGGGGTAAATTATGACATGGGCTGGTAGAATAGAAGAGGGAGGCACATAACTATGTGTCGAAAAACACCATACTCAGAAGAGCGTTTCGTTTCTATTTCTATTACCAGTTATTGGCGGTACCAGCAGAAAGTACTATCTCTGGAACCATGTGAAGGTAGAAGTTGACTGACGTTATGCGAGACGCCATCATAAGAGGGTCTTATAGACAGACGCAGAACCAGCTTGGCCGTTACCCCCTGACGTTCTGGGAACGTGCGGCGCCTGAACTTTGACCAGAAACGAGTGACAGCAGTGTACAGAAAACCTACCCATCAGGAGGAGGATTAGAATCATCATTGGCAGCTAAGTTAACCTATTTGCGGTCACTTGAACTTCTTATTAAAAACCATTCAAGTGATGAAAACCTTTTCATAAATATTCAAATTATTTTCAGATATTATTACATTTTATTTGTTAATGTTACAAATTTAACTTTTTTAATCATTTTAAAGTTACTGCATGTTTGGACCTCAGTCAAAATTACTGCAACAGAGCAGGGGTAGGCAATACCTTCACATTCTCATAAAAGGTGTCAATTACAGTTTGAGTAACTTCTGATTATCATCAAGTTTCTCTCTTCTAACTTCTACCAAGATTCTCATAAAGTTTCTTGAGTAACTTCTGATTCTCATCAAGTTTGAGTAACTTCTAATCAAGTTTCTCATTCATAAAGTTTGAGTAACTTCTGATTCTCATCAAGTTTGAGTAAATTCTTCAAGTGATTAACTTCTGCATCAAGTTTGAGTAACTTCTGATTATCATCAAGTTTCAGTAACTTCTGATTCTCATAAAGTTTGAGTAACTTCTGATTCTCATCAAGTTTGAGTAACTTCTAATTCTCATCAAGTTTGAGTAACTTCTGATTCTCATCAAGTTTGAGTAACTTCTGATTCGCATCAAGTTTGAGTAACTTCTGATTCGCATCAAGTTTGAGTAACTTCTGATTCTCATCAAGTTTGAGTAACTTCTGATTCGCGTCAAGTTTAAGTAACTTCTGATTCTCATCAAGTTTGAGTAACTTCTAATTCTCATCAAGTTTGAGTAACTTCTGATTCTCATCAAGTTTGAGTAACTTCTGATTCTCATCAAGTTTGAGTAACTTCTAATTCTCATCAAGTTTGAGTAACTTCTGATTCGCGTCAAGTTTGAGTAACTTCTGATTCGCATCAAGTTTGAGTAACTTCTGATTCGCATCAAGTTTGAGTAACTTCTGATTCTCATCAAGTTTGAGTAACTTCTGATTCTCATCAAGTTTGAATGAGTCCATTAACGAGGTTCATGTCGAGATAAGAAAAATGCCAACACTTGTTTTCAGCCCCGCTTATCCTTTAATCTGAAATATACATACACCTTGCAGCATCAGCTTTATACCATCTCCCAACCCGTTAAATCCGGTCCTGATTTCAGACCCCGCTAACTACTTTTCCTTATCTTCATATTCACCACGGGGATTAAATAAACATTGAGTGAGCAGGCATAGAAATCCAGTTTAAACTGACCATTTGAGTATTCCACAGGCGGCACTGAATCATCCAAAGAGGCAGGCTATAGTGACAAAAATAAAAAGTAGAACGAAAACAGATTGGGTCTATCTTTCCCTATAGCACTTACCCCCTCCCCCATTTCCGTTTATCTTTTTTTCAACCTACCTCGTTGTTTCTCTTCTCCCCCCCCCCCCCCCCACACACACACACACACACCGTCCCAAACAAGCCATCTACTGTTTCTACAAAACTATGTAAAAGTACCCAACTTTATGAATGCACGAACTCGCCTGTTTCTTAAATATTTTTTTAATCATTTACCTTAGCTGTAAGATTAACAATAGCGTATGTTTACTTTATAGGCGCGAACTTAACAATAACTATTTATTTATTAACCGCTTCTGTCTATGTTTTTTTTTTAAATATTCCGATGATGACTTGATTAGACATCATCAATGTGAGACAGATCGCATGGCAGAGGTAACAGTTACATAACATCATTATCACTTTTTATGTGCTCCTTACAGATCATGCAACCACCACTGTCATTGGTCCCGTTGCAGGTAGCCTGCATAAAGGATCCCGTTACACACGCCCATTGAGGCATATTGGAAATATAGTGTTAGGCCCATATTTTCTTGACCATCGGCACACTAGGGGTGATGTGGTCAGAATCTCGCCACCGCCTTAACCTTCCCAGAGTTGCTCTGGTACCCAATTGGGGCTGGGTCGACCCAGGAGCCGTTTGCGGTCTAAAAAAATCCCACCTCAACTGGGGATCGAACCATGGGTCCATGTGACGGTATAGCCTCCCCTGCTTTGCAGTAGTGGTCCAACAATGGCCAAAACTCAAGAGTATCTAATATAGGCTTCAATTGAATCTATTTGTACACAAGATTACTCTTGGCAGAAATGTAGATAGAAGAGTAGTAAAGCTTCTATCACATGGGAGTCTTCACAAGAAATTCAGGTAAGCGAAAACAAAGCTGGCTGTCGCTGAGCATGTTATTTCTGTAACCTGCCGACCACTTTTGTGAAGAATTTAAGCACTTATTTATCAGCTCGTTTAAGCCCACACCCCTGATTTACTCAGTGGAATTCTATTATTCAAGTATAGCTCTTAGAATGTGTGTAGTAATTGACTGAGACAAACATGCAGTAACTTTAAAATGATCAAATCGAAGTTAAATTTGTAACATTACAAATAACAAAATTTAATAATCACTTTAGTTGTAACAGTTTGAAAATAATTTGAATAGTTATGGATAAAGAAACGCTATCATCCTCGTATTTGGGGATTGCGAAAAGGGTTAAGAAGTTCAGGTGGCAGCATATGTTTGAACTTAGCTGCCAATGACGGTTATGTCTTTTCACACTGATCACTCGTCTCTGGTCAAGGTTGTCGGGTGTAGCTCGTCTCCAAGAAACTTCAAGGAAAGTCTACACAGTGCGTCCTTTGTCTTAAAACGTACGCCACTGATCCCATCTTGTTCCAGAAATAGTACGTTCTGCTGGTACCACCAATAACTGCGATAGACAAATAGAAAAGAACGCTCTTCTGAGTATGGCGTTCTCCGACACATAGTTATGTGTGTCCCCCCCCCCCCCCCCCCTTCCCGCCCCTCTTCTATTTCACCATCCCACTTAACTGAGAGTTTACCCCCGATGAGAATTAAATTTAATCCCTCGGGATAAAACTTCCTTTACATTTAAACTGAATAGCTTTAGCTTTACATTACATTTAAATGAAAAGGCTAAACGTACAGATATAATATGTTTTACATTTACATCTCCACTGTTTGAAAAGTGTTCACAATATAAATTCATTCATGATTCATTTACATTTACACTTGTGGAAAAGTTTGAAACTTCTATTAATTAACATGAATATTTTTCCATGGACATTTACGCAGGTTTAAAGCGTGAAACCTTACATTAATTTTAAAGTGAATATGTTTATAGGGACATTTACACGACTTTGAAAATGTGTCTTTTTCTTTGAATGTGCATCATTTATTTTCATCTTTCCCTCCCTGCTCCATAGGGAACTTGGAACTACTTTATGCTTTTAGTTCTCTTTACGAAACTATCAATAAAGCTATCACCAGCCCTCGCAGTGGTGGCTCATGAATCATATTCCATATGCTGAGGTTGCCAGCCTCAAATGACTTTAACATCCAAAAGCGAGGTTCACACAATAAAATTCACATGGTAATACGAGGGAAGGTAAAAAAGTAATGCCTCCTATTTTTTATGTATGTAAATACTGCATCGGTGTGCAATTTGTAAATTTAGCAGGATTCCTCAAACACTCTTCTGCAATGTATAGCATTACCAACCTGTTTTAGTAACAGGTGGCACCACTGTAACAGTTTAAAAATGGCTGCCAAAGACGTTCGGTTAAAACAGCGTTATGTCATAGAATTCCCCAATGCTGAAGGCGAGACCATAGCCATCAACCTCCTGCACCGTTACGAAACTAAAGGAGAAGAGTTTTTATCGAATATTGTGACAGGTGATGAGAGTTGGTTTCATTTTTTTTTTTTTGAACCAGAATCCAAGAGGCAGTCAATGGAATGGCATCACAGAACATCGCCGATAAGAAAGAAGTTCAAAAGTTCACCATCTGTATGGAAAGTTATGGCCTCCGTGTTTTGGGATGAGAAGGGTGTGATTCTTCTCGACTTCTTGGAACAGGGAAACACGGTGAATGCAGACCGTTACATTGAAACTTTGAAGAAGCTTAGAGGTCGTCTTCGGCGACTTTATCCATTAAAAAAATCAGAGAACTGCACTACTGTTGCATGATAATGCCACGCCACACACCACTAAACGCACCATTGATGCGATTGAAGAATTTGGATGGACATTATTACCACATCCCCCTTACAGTCCCGATCTTGCACCTTTTGACTTCTATCTTTTTGGACCACTGAAAGAAGATCTTCGAGGACATCACTTTGAGGACACCGAGACCCTTAAACGCGCCGTACGCCAGTGGTTTAGGAAAAAGGACACACATTTTTACCGTGCGGGGATACATGCCCTTGTGAGAAGATGGACAAAAACTGTAACAAATAACGGAGACTACATTGAGAAATAAATTTTTGAAGTTCAGACTTGGGGCTACATTTCAATGTGAATTTTATCTGTTTTCTTGCCTATTGAACGAAATTAAAAATTACGAGGCATTACTTTTTGACCATCCCTCGTATATACATATATATGTTAGTTCACATGTTAGTAATAAAATATGAAATGTAAATCACAACTTACGGCAATCCTGGGTACAGATTTGTCGCACAGATGAATGAAAGAGACGAATCGTTCTCTTACAACACGTGTCTGGGATTTCTTTTAATTTTAAAATAGATTTTCCCTTCTGACTCCGTATTTCTTTAATTTCCTAGTTCCAGTGTTCCTTATTAAAATTTGAAAGAGATTTCCTGTGCTTTATAAGTCTTATCTGGTTCTCAAATAAAAGGTCCGGATAACAATTAGGAATTATGAATCTAGTTTTCACTGTGGCGCGCTCTGATGTTGTCTTGGCGAGCGGGCAAATCACAGAGAAATAAAACTGTGAAATTGTAAGCCTATATTCCCTCCACTGATGTTATGAATCTAATCAGAAAGATCCAATCATTTTAAATCATGCAGATAGGGTGTGATATTTCAAAATAGTCCCACGTGAAATAAGGTGCGTGCCTGTAAAGGTCACGTATTACCATATATGGATATCTGATGTCTTGCATACACTCTCACCAACACATTAGTAGACTCATATTGTCTAAAATGTAATAAATCCATGATTACTTTTTATTATTAAGCGATTATATCACATTTGTCTGCCCACATGCACGGGTTATCATGTGTTTCGCCAGACAAACACATCTGGTTCTATTCAACCTCTTTGGATAACCAAGCCCCGCCGCTTGAAAGGATGGTCAGACCGATATTGCGATAAAATATTATCGCCAGCCGGGTCACCAAACCTGGCGAAGCGTAAATACGTCTGAGGAGTGGTAAACAATAAGATACGCATTACTCCCGTAGCAATTACTGTCATAGGGGAGTGGCGTGTTAGAGACTTCACTATGCTTTGCCCATCATAGAGCAAAATAGTGAAAATACAAATGAAAAAGCATGATTTATGCCAAATAAAAGCTATGAGTGAGAAAAATGAAGAAAAAGAAAGGATACTGCCGGAGGGCTGAAGGTGTGAGAGATCACACAAAAGAGCATGTTCAGACGTTTTGTCACAGACCGCTGAGCTAGGAAGCCAGTGCACTAATCACTGTGCTACCGCGGCTCCGTAGCCTGCATGAAGCATTCACTTAATCTTCCAGCGGTGGTTTCTGTGACAATTTAACTTGACATGATGAAGTTGCCAGCCCCAAAAGTTATATATAGGCTGTAGTCATTCCAAATGTCAGACACTCTAAAACCTTAAAATTTAAAGTGTTTCATGAATGTAGATCTTTGGTGACATCAGTGTTTCTAAAGTAGATCTTGTACGTGCTACAATGAGTACGTCATCTCTATTTATATACCAATACAGTTGGAGACTGAAGAAAGAAACTGAAGACAGGCATGATTAACCCTCAGGAGGCAACCTAACCAATAAAAAAAAGAGACAGGAACTTGACTGGCAACCACAGGGAAAGATGAAGAATGGGGATATCAATGGAGAAGAACGGTAGGGGATAAAGGCAAGGTCACGTCAATCTCATGGTACTCATCACTATTTTCCTGTTCGCTCCCTGTGGAGCATGTAGCAACCACTGTAGGGAAGTGACGTGTTTGAGACTGGACTAGACTACGTCCAGCTATTTCAGGTGGGGGTGACTGTTACGCACAGATTTTTCTGAGGCAATATTTATTTACCTGTCTTGTTGGTACACTTTAATTTTTGTATTCAAAGGTACATAACTCTTGGTTAGCTGAGGTTACATTTTACAATGGTTGTTACCTTCTCTTGTGTCTTAACCTAGCGGTCTATTTTTTAGATCGATGTCTGGTTGTTCTCCTTATATGGCCAGCATAGGTCAAGCTTTTCTTGGAATGTTTGCAACCAGAGTTGATGTTTATTCTCTGACCATATAAGGCTCGATTTGGTCAATATGTTTTCTTGGTATGTTGTCCAACATCATCCCGTCTGAGTTGAATTCAGGGGTCAAGCGCTTCTGCGCAAGTGTCGAGTTTAGGTGGTTCGATAAAGATTTCCGTTCGAGGAGTCTAGCAGTTTTGCTGAGCAGAGCGAGACGCATTTCAGCGTCCGTGATCATTTTGACGGGGAATATGGAAGACCTCTTGTGGTTAGTTTATCTTCAGATGATTTTCCCCTTTATGATTCAAAACGCCTGGAGGCGTGTGTGTTGTGGTGTATTTCTGAAGAAAGGTAATTGCTTTCTTAATATCATTGCGATCTGTAGCCAGCTTACATTTCGACATTGTTGTTCTCTGCTCGCTCACTGTCTACAGGCAGGAGAGAGTCTCTTCTATTAAGAGTACACCTAGGTATCCTCATACCTTAGCTTCATATGTATTCGGGTCACTCTAGACCCAGGGAACTATTGCTATGCTCCTTTGAACTCCGCTATACTAGCGATAATACCTTAATCAAGGTTAGATCTAGAAATGTCCACAGAGGTCAATTGAACTGTACACATAAGCCCGCCATTTCCGTGCGGTCTGCGGTAGACTCATCTACGCGTCTGATTTATTAGTGTCAGAGAGGAGTTTGTTAAACTCATATATTGATGATATGGAGCTGAAGCTGTTGAAGCTGAAATTATACGAGATCAGCTTACATGATATACGCATGATTTACTGATGAACTTTATTGATGCCTATTGCTATGTCCTGCATTGTCTGTGATTCATATACGTCGATGTCAGCGTACCTGTCGTTGTGGCGTCCCAAATAAATGATGGAAACGTCACCTGCTGTTCCTATTTATTTGACTTCCTCATCGTGAGTCAATGTGGCGTCTCATGACCTATGTACTGTAGTCCTGTGTGGAACTTCATCTACATCTCTACCTGTTATGTTCCATACTCACATCAAACAACAACAAACCAGACGAGACACCATACCACTCTGCCTTCGACATCCCTGGTGTCTACTGTAGTAGTAACATTACATGGCTACATCTTCAGCAGCAACATTAGACATCTCTCTACAGTCTGGTAGCCCATGTAAAATTAAACTAGCTACAGTGACCTTGCTGCCTTTGCTTTCCCTAACTCAAAAGCAGAGTCAGGTACCCATATACAGTTGGGAAAAGTGGAGTTTGACGCTACCAGGTTTTGAAACTGGAACCTGTAACTTTGTCGCGAGAGGCAAGCGATCTAACCACTCTACCATTCGTACGCTCAAGGAAGATGTACATGACCTATTTTCGTTAACCTCGACCTAGTATAAAGGGGACGCAAGTTGTGAATTCAGATGAGAACAAGTTCCGTCCCTTCATCGAATGTTCCCTGGAATGGATCTCCAAAAAACTGTCACACGCCTACATCATAATTAACAACAACAACAACAATAAATTCCTGTTCCGTGCTGTCTGCTCAAAATCCTTAAAATATGTCTTCTTTATTCTTGTTACGTCCGTCTCCACTTCCTTTCTCCGTGTGTATTATCTCTCTCTCTCTCTCTCACTCTCTCACTCTCACTCTCTCTCTCTCTCTCTCTCTCTCTTATCTTGGAGATTCCAGAACAAAGACTACCTATGCAATAGTACCAGCCTGACCCCTAGCGTCTGTCCTGTCCAACGCAAAGCCGGATTATGTATTAGGCCTACAAGACACGGGACTAGGGCCCCAGGCTTGCAGGGGCCCCGCGAAAAAAAAAAAGCACAGAGCTCTACAGGAACGGCACGTGCACGATAGTACGTTCGTGCGTGCAGGGTAATAGTATATGTACAGCAGTTAATTTATTAGTTACTTCCACCCCCACTTTTTTCAATTATATTTTCTTTGCAGGTGCCCCACTTCTTCTAACAAAATCTGCGGGCTGTAACGAACACTTATTTTTTTAAAAATTATTATTACATATTAATAAAGAAACATTTATCTTAAATTCATTAGCTTTTTCCCTAGTTTTACCTTTTAGAAGATTGGAGAGGGGCCCCACAATATCTTAATACCCTAGGGCCTCCGGAGTTCTCAATCAGGCCTGATCCAACGTTAGTATCTTTAGTCACCCCCTGTTCTAATTGTTCTGGTTGTGTCCATCAGGTTAAAGAAAAATCAACCTCGGAAAAGAAAATACACAAATATGTCCACAACCAATAAAGATAAAATGATTATCGGCTACCACGACAAATATGGGAAACAAAGAGACATACATCCAGACCTCCAGGACGACCCAGAGTCCGCTGGGAGGACAACATTAGACAATCTCTGAAGGACCGAGGGCTAGAATGGAACCAGGTCAGGAGGAAGACAGCTGATAGGATAGTATGGCGCTCTCTCTTCCAAACCTCTACACCTCACGATAGAAGAGGAACGACTAAGTAAGTAAGTAAGATTTAAAAAGGAAAAGGTAGTCCAGTCATACATACTGCTATAGGGAAGTGTAGTGTTAGAGACTTCACCATACTAGGTCCAGCTTTTTTAATGAGGTGGGTTGATCTGTTCCTTTCCTCGCTTTATTTGCTTTCTCTAACTCAAAAGCAGAGTCAGGTACCCATTTACAGCTGGGTAGACTGGAGGGTTCCGCTACCATAGTTCCGATCTCTGAACCCGCTAACTGTGCGCTAAGAAAAAAAAAACGTTGTAGCTGCCTGCATCAAGGACCACTAATCATAAGATCCAACCGTGAAATCGTTTATGAAGACTACGACGACATCAAAGCTCTGGACATCTGCTTCACTTACCCAATGATCTTTCCAGGCACCCACAATGAGAGCTGGTCCAAAGCTGCGAGCTGGGTTCATTCCTGCCCGAGTATAAGGGACCTGCAATTTAAAATGTGAAAGGTAAAATGATCAATCAATCAATCAATCAATACCCATTAGCTCCCCGGGGAACATTAGCCTTAACAAACACATGCCAAGTCTTCCTGTCCTGTGCCATCCGCTCAAGTTCTTTCCATGTTTTTATCATCATTTTCACCTCTGTTTCCAGTTCTCTTCTCCATGTGTTTTTTGGTCTACCTCTGCCTCTCTTTCCCTGTCGATTCCAGAACAAGGACTGCCTTGTAATGCTATCAACAGGTTTCCTCAATGTGTGTCCTACCCATCGCCAGCGTCTTCTTCTCAACTCTTGTTCCACTGGCACTTGTCTGGTTCTTGTCATCAATTCCACATTTAAAAGGTATAATGATAATGAACGATAATTTTGGAAGAACAGATTTCACGACATTTTCTTTGTCATATTTGAAGTAAAACATGATTTTTGTCTCTTGCAACAGGCAACATTTTCTCTTCTTTCTTCTTTCACTCGGCCCGTAATGCAGTTGGTCGTTGGAGAACCATTTTGTCTTGCATACTGAATTATTGGTGCTCGCGTGTTTTTGTCATTTGCCAACATATGGTTTTTTTTTTTTTTTAACTGATCTCTCCATTTCTGAATCTTGTCTGCCCAAATACCAAAATCGCCGCCGCCATCTTTATTTGTTGTTTTTGCTTTAAATTATGAACGCTTCCTCCTTTGGTCGGTTACATTATGGCGTATGTCCAAATATGGAATAGATAATTGTATGGCATAAGTACCGTCGTTATTACACCAGTGGAATGGTTCTGCACAAATCAATGGAGTCAAACAGTGACGTTTGTTCTCAACTTCATTGTTTAGCGTTTTTCTGGAGCGCATAATTTCAGACGCCATAAAAAACTTCAACAAACTAGTCAACTAAGGAAAATTACACTCAGCCATCCAAGATAGAAGAAGGTCCTCTGGTAAGGAGGCAACCCATAGAACGCTGAAAGAAGTGTGGGTTGTCACCTTTTTTTCTTCTAGGAAAATCTCCAGATTTGGTGGTTGGAATGTTCGTACATTAAATGAACAAGTAGAGAACTGGAGACATAAATAACAATAATGGGAAAGACCTTGAGATTATGGCACGCGACAAGAGAGCTTGGCGCCCGGTAGCTGAAGGCCTATGCTCCTTGGGGAGCTGATGTGTAATGAAGATGATGAGGTCAGACGCTGTTGAAAACCACATGGGCACTATTAATAATGAAGGTTTCCTAATCACCAACTCGCGATTTGTCGATAATACAGATGAGAAAAGTTTGAAAAGAACAACAGCCATATAACCGTATCACCCATCTTAACTTCTTCTTCAAGCGCCATGCCTAGTGGCGTAGGAAATCATGTGTCTCCACAACTTCCAGTACAATTTATCAATTCTGCTGTTGACTTCTTTCCATGCCACAATGTCAAACTGTCCAGCATATGCTATCTTTGTCTTCCCCTATTTCATTTTCCTTCAATCTTACCTGTTGTTACGATATATTCCAGCTTTCCTCTTCTCATAACATGCCCACAAAAAGTGGATTGCTTCTTTCTAAAATGTGAAATAAGTTTCCTTTGTGCATTGGCTTCTTTCAGGACACCCTCACTATTCTCTTTGGCTGCCCATGGTATTTTTAACATTCTTCTGTAAAACCACACCTCTGTAGCCTCTAGTACCTGCCCTAATTATCCATGATTCACTCCCATATGTCAGAATTAATTCTATATAACACTGAAGTTTTCTTACTTCCAATGACAAAGAATTGTTGCATAAAATACTCTTCATTTTACAGAATGCTGCTTTTGCCTGAGCTATTCTGCTCTTCACTTCTGAGATGCATCTTCCATGCATTGTTATTAAAACTCTTTGACTCCAGAACAACGCTCAGAGCGTTGGTCAGATTTGATACCCGTGCCAAAACAACTCTCTGGGCGTTGTTTTCAGTCTATCATGAATTAAAATTACAGCACAGGGTGGAAAATAATTGCGGAGTCAAAGAGTTAATGTGCCCAGGTATTTGAATTTATTGCATCTGTTTAAATCTGTTCCATTTAGTTTGATAGTACACTTTGAGGATGCCCTTTTCTTTGAGACAACCATTACTTCTGTCTTTTTGCTATTAAGGCTAAGGCCTTTATTTTCACTTTCTTTCACTATTGTATCAACCATTTCCTGCAGCTCCTTTTCACTATTTACTATTAAGACTGTATAATCAGCGCATCTAAAGTTGTTTATATTATGCCCATCAAATGGTAATCCTGGCATGTCGTCTAGAGATCTCATTATATTTTCACTGTACAGATTAAACAGATCCGGTGACAGCACACCTCCCTGTCTGACACCATTTTTTTACTTGCTGAAAGTTCCTATTTGGCTGCTAATTCTTACAGCCGCTGTTTGTTGCCAGTACATGTTCTTTATT
Organism: Oreohelix idahoensis; assembly: GCA_024509875.1. Classification (NCBI taxonomy): domain Eukaryota; kingdom Metazoa; phylum Mollusca; class Gastropoda; order Stylommatophora; family Oreohelicidae; genus Oreohelix; species Oreohelix idahoensis. The sequence continues at coordinate 92,476 of JAMPIV010018047.1, read as the reverse complement.
ATCCTCAAGTCTTTACCATCAATGTTGATGTTGTCTAACATTTTGATAGTTTCCTAATGTTTCACTTTGTCAAATGCCTTTGTGTAATCTATAAAGCAAGCGCGCGCGCGCACACACACACACACACACACACACTCACACACACACACACGCACACACACATATATATAATAGAGAGAGAGAGAGAGAGTAGGGAGAGAGAGCAATGTTTGTGCCTTTACCTTCTACAAATCCACATTGTTCATCGCTGATTTCTGGTTTAATTTTATTTCTCACTCTTCTCATGATAATGCGTAATAATATTTTGGTCACATGACTCATAAGACTAATGGTGCAATGTTCTTCACATTTCATGGCTCCAGGTTTCTATGGCACCGCTACCAAAAGTTACGGCGTGGGTATTATTGCTGAAAAAACTAAAAGGATGACCAATAAGCCACTGAGAACCAATTTGATAAACTGGCATCTGTAGAAAAATGTAGTAATTCGTTGTACGTGATGAGGTTCATAGCTTTCCTTCGCAAAATGCAGTGGCCTATTACGACATGCATGAGGAAACCATGTTTCTCTTTTTTTTCTCTCATTGGAGACCCGCGCACCACAATGAGTAATACAAATACTTGTAATAATAATCATAATCATAATAGCTCATTTGGTCATAACTGACTATGGGAATGCGCCCCTGAGGTGACAGCCTCAGCTGCCTATTTTCCTGGTGTTCCTTTCGACGGTTTTTTCCTCTCTTCTGCTTACCGTGAGAGCTTCTATTCGCCTAATCTAAGGTGGCGATGTACAGAGCATCGCCACTTGGTGCGATCGGCAGTTTCATCCTCCCATGTTGCTGGATTTATGTTCAGTGCCCTCGTGTCTCTCTTGCACACATCTTTGAACCTCATCTGTTGTCGCCCAACTGTTCTTTTGCCATCTGCCAGGTTGTCCGTAGAAGATATCTTTCGGGATGAGTAAGAGATAGAAATGAACCAACTAGACAACACTCACAGCAAAGAGCTGGCACGTGACTACTGCAAGGCCAATGGTGAGTGGGGCTGATCCCTTCAGGTCTGGCCGCTTTTCATCCCCGGAGGCAGACACAGCTAGCGCATACACAAAGGTAATCAGTAACTCAACGCCGAAACCTGACGTAATCAAACAACAAGAGTGAAGATTGATATGAATTTACATTTTAAAATAAACTTTCATTTTTTAAAATAGATAAAATTACATTCGTAATACAAACTTCAGCTCGTTTCTTAAATGTTATAATGCAACAAAAACATTTTACGATAGTAAATAAATGACATCCGAAGGCTCACGTTACTTTCATAACCTAGAGAGAAAGACAGTTAGTGAAAAATTATATCTTAGATGACAAATTTCAGCTCCGCCATTAACAAAAGTGCCACAGGCTAGCTGGTCGTTACATAAAAGATGTATGAATTATTTACGCGGGAGACAATCTTATCCTAACGTATGAATATCAAAGTTGGCTAAATCCATCGTTAGAAAAGACAGCCACCCTCAATCTCCCATTAGCCCATTTATTCATTCATTCAATATCCTTCCGCTCTAGGCCGCTAACAAAAACCGTTGCCGAGTTCTTTCACGTTTCGTGCTATGTTTGCTTCTCGGCGGGCCACTGGAAGACTGAACCGCTCCAGTCTGCCATCAACTCTAGACCAAGCATCAGCTACAGTTATTTCGTTTTCGGTGATTTCACTACGGGAGCGTAGCCACTGGAGGGCGACAGTTGAAGAACTTTGCATAATGTTAAGCTCAGATCTGATTTCACGTAGCATGATTGAATGGATCACTTATTTTATGCGTATATTGTATAAGAAGTTTTTGAGGAAGATTTCACAGTTTGTTCATTGGCGTAATCGTTGTTTTCATTGTCTGAGAGCCTGGCGAAGAGGAAGATGGAGATTGAGTTAAAAAAAAAAAGCGAAAGAGGGAGATTGAGTCATTACCTTGTGCGGAACTGACATTAGCTGACAAGACGTTAGCTCCTAGATTTTGATGTGAACCGTTGGGCGTGAGTCGATACAGAATCCCGGCTCCTGCTATAGCGCCAGCTATCTGCACAATGATGTAGAGAACACCCCTGAAAATGTCAATATGTGATTTGTTTGTGGAAATAATCATCACTGAAACTGTCAAACATAAGACAGCAATTTTAGTTGGTGGTCATAGAGATACAGAAAACAAAATGGACACTTCAGTTCGGCAATGCACGGATTTATCGTAGTTGTAAGTCTACATAATAATATTGCGCTGTAAAGTGCAGTAATAAATGTGTGCATTATCTTGGTTGTTATAGGCAACTTAATTTAGTACTGCTCAGCAGCTTACCAAACCAGAATCATATACAGTGCAATGGCCACTCACGTGAATTGGAAAAAACACAAGCGGGAATAAACTTTTTAAAAAAAAATTTAATGATAAAAATTATCCCGTTCAACCTCTTCTTCTTCTTCTTCTTCCGTCCTTAGCCAAAGACCGACCAAGCAGTCAGAGGCCATCACGCCTTGTGGCGTCTTAAGGGCAACAGCAGATTGATTTTCTCTGTTGTAGTTTCCCATCACGCCTAGCGGCGTCTGATGGGTTATAATTAAGATATATATTGTTTTCAATTCCAAATAATATGAATAACTGCCGATATGGGAAAGTGTCAAATCATTGTAAATATGACAAATCAAAATTTCTAATTTAGCATGTATGTTAAAAAACCCAGATAAAACAAAACAAAACAAAACCAAAATAACTAAGAGGTAGGGGTAGAAAGGCCTGGTGTTTCCAGTTATATATTTTAATTGACTTTCACTTGCCATAAGTCATTTGTATTGTAAGATCATCAGACCTTCACCTTCCCAGTTACTATATGTTAACTTTTGTTCTTGTTAAATACTGTTTGATTATATTATGCAGTTCACTAGGTCTGTCTATTATTAACATCTCTTCTATATTTATAGGTAAATTTGATGCCTGCAAATTATGTAATATTGGTATTCTTATTTGTTCATACCTCTTACATTTTAACAAGAAATGCTCTATATTATTGTCTTGAAGACATCCTGCACAGTAAGATAATTCTATTCTGAAATACCGGTAGCCTTTTCCTAGCTGTAGTCTGAGAAGTTTCTTATAATTGGGAATTTTCAATTCTCTAGATATCTGACATTTTCTTATTGGAGCCTTGAACATCTTCTATGCATGTCTTCCTTTCATATTTTTATCTCACGCTGCTTTCCATTCATCACTCTCTCACGAATGGTGCCACCGTCACAATTTAATGTTTTTATTTTATGCTTCTTACATTTTATGTTCCTTTTCCTGTATTTTTAACGAAGACTTTTGTTAACTTTTATTTTAATATACTTTATAGAGGCATACCCTTGATTGTAACGTAATGATTTCTTTGGTGAAAATTATCGCAATTTATGCGATTCTCAAATTACGCGCGACCCTCCTGAACGTAACCGTCGCGTAAAATGTCACACTATATACAATCAACAGAAGCTTTTGCTACTCAGCCATCCTGCTAATGCAGCCAACCTACATGATACTACTTCCAACAATCCTGATAATAATACCAACAAACTTGATAATATTTCCAACATTCCTGCTAATACTACCAACAAACTTGATAATACTTCCAACACTACTGCTAATACTACCAACAAATCTGACAATACTTTCAACAATCCTGCTAATACTACCAACAAACTTGATAATACTTCCAACACTCCTGCTAATACTACCAACAAACTTGATAATACTTCCAACACTCCTGCTAATACTACCAATACACCTGACAATACTTCCAACACTCCTGCTCTAACAGCGTCATCTTGTCATCGCCATGGCGTCTGTCGTTTAACAGCGCCATCTTGTCCGTGGTTCCCTACCTTTTTACCACAACATCTTCAGGGAGAAAGTTATATTACTGGGCCACAATAAAGCTGTAAAATTCTATTTGCACGGATGTAAAAGATGTAAAAGTTGGTTTCGTGTATATGCCCAGATGTAACGTACTGTTTTGATGTGTATGAATGTTAGTACGTTGATCGTGTCGTGTTGTCCTTTCCAGTACCCAGTTGTAGCGAGAATCTAGGTCACTAGCGTGAGCTGCTGCCAGGGTATAGACACATACGTCATGTCAGTATTCATGTAGATTCAGACATGTAGTACTTGTATTACAATGTGGTTGATCGTGTAAGTGTGTAGATAACAATGCTGATAACACGAAGGCCGTATAGGCTCTTGGACGTCTTCACATTAACTCACACAACCACAAGTAGAAGTCAGTGAAGTAGGGAATGCTGCTGACGTTTACAATATTTATTCATGACGTACGATAATACGATGATGATGGACGAAACAGTCAATAGTATAAGATCGTGTACATAATATGTGCAGTTACAAAGGTCAGCTTCAGACATCACAGATTTCAGACATGTAACAATGTCTTGTAACAATGTTTACTGTTTATGCAATAGCTCTAATCCCTGACTGAGCCCCGTCAGGTAAGCCCTAGCAAATATATTGCTTAGTACGGGCGATATCAATTATTTAACAAAGTCAATGCCATTGTCCTACAATTAGCAAAAAGACTTCAGACTGGCCTCACATGCCAGATACTTCATTCTGGAGAAGTCAGATTGGCCGTAACCACGGACCAGTATGATGACAACGAAATCAGGCCACAGGTCGCGGGCCTCGATAATCAGGTCACTCTCAGTTTACACAAGCTTCTCTTCTTCTTCTTCCTCTTCGTTCGCCCTGAAAAGGACGGTGGTTGCGTTGTGTCTGTTTACGCCTAAGCTGTGATATCTGCACCTTTCGGTCGACACATCCGACTTCTGCACGGCCTTTTTTAGGACCGGGTTTGCCCTTGTGGTAAAGTGGGATGTTATAAATATTTATAGGGGACTTAGTGTACTGACTGAGATCAGCTGTGAAGGTATCTATATCTAATAAGAGTAGTGTATTATAGATAACCTTACTTGCTGCCACATATGTATACCTCAGTCAGAATTATTCTGGAATAGTGTGATGACTACGTTATATGTCTAGGGTATGTGTATGATGAAGTGTAAGTCATAACAACAACAGACAGATAAACAATTTAATTTATTCCACCACACTTGACAACACTGTGACACTCACATACATAAAACACTCTACGAGGGTATCTTAAAGGAGTCACTGATAACTTTTCAAATAACAATATGTATTCAGTGCTGTCATGAATGTATATGTGTCCTGATTCAAATACAAAGGGAACCAGGAATCACAATCAATTTTAATTACAAGTTATATGTACAGAATTTATTTAATACCATGGCCACACTCTCTTATCTTTCGTGATGACTGCAGTAAAAGACTCCTCTGCTCGATTACTTTAATGAGTTCTGGAGCCACCCCACTGGTTGCTATATGGACCAAGGAGTATGCTGTCCGCCTCTGGCTTCAGCAAAGCTCTGACCAGGTGCTGCTCAATAACTTTAAGACCACTGTCCCTGAAACAAGAAGGTTGTACCTCCTACTTCATAACTAATTTATACTCTATTTCTACACTGAGCACAATACGTCACAAACATTGAGTTCAGAGCGTTAGGCCAACTGTCAGCTTCATCTGAAATACTTTATACCAGTATTTTCCTCCCTAATGGTTACTACGCCTCTGCAATTCCAGCATTATTTCTTTCTAGTCAATAATCTAGGTGTCAGTGTACTGTTTGGCCATTCCATGCAGTTTTACTTTCCTCCGACACCTTCTGCTCAGGCTGGAGCACTATAGGTTTTACCTCATGTTCGATACTGAACCACACACATATACAGACATAAGTATCAATTTACATTCAATTTTAATTAAAAGATATTGAATATTTCAAGCTTACCACAATTCATGGAAATAATAAACAGTTTCGTTGACTGGCAATGAATATAGCACAACTCCGATCTGCCGATGTCCCAGGCTTTATTTTATAAAAAATATACACTGGTGCTCAACGCACTGCTTCTTAGTAGGTTTATTACAAGATGTGGCAAGGAACAGACGCTCTGAATTGAGTATATTCACAGCTCTACCCAATCAAACCATGTCTACACATCTTTTCAAAAAAGTACCCCTTTTTCACGTTTCCCCTGACAACACAAGATAGTATTTATAGCCCGACCAATCGTGTTTAGTCTTACATTTGTTGCGCTCCAATCAAATAGGAGTTAACATGGTAGGCTATTTCCGTAACGTAATGTTTTTTCAAACACGTTATATAAAAAAAATTTTATGAGCAGAAATGATTTCATGCTGTCAGGCACCCCCATTATTTTATTTTGGCCATAACTTGGTAATTCCTAGACTATTTGCGTAACGTTTTACATATTCTTTGCCAGCAAGCCCTAAGGAACCCAAATATACGAATTTAATGGAGCCAATATGCATTTTCTTCTAGGATAGTCGTGCTGTTACTACCTTCTCACTTCCAAACTTGAGGGTGTCTGGGTACTGTCATGTTTTCAAACGTAAACCAGTATATTGTCATAATTCCCAATAAGCGTTTTTCAGGATTTTAAAACCTAACTCTGGTATGGGTAGTGAATTTTATCACTGTCGATCTGAAAAAAAAGTATTGCTAGTGGCCTTACACGCGGGATGGCAGCAATTGTGTATCGCGCGACGCGGGTTTAGTGTTGCACGTGTCCTGCCTTCATTCGCCCCCCTCTCTCTCCTGCTTTATCTGTCTTTTAGTTACGCCGTGTATGGAATGAATGAAATATTAAATCTAGGTCATTGATCAGCTTGCGTATCTCAAGGTTTTTCCAAGAAATACAGTACACGTTTCATTGAAGAAAGCGGGTAATAATACAGTAGGCTTTTACTATCAACGTGAAAGCGTTACAATTTGCCGACGAAGTAGAAAACAAGGGGATTTCGAGTACAGTCATTGTGACAGCACTGTTCTTTACCATTCTTCTTTCCTTTTATTAAATTTATTTGTTAGGCTTTACATTTACGTTTTAATTTATATATGTGGATGTAGAATTTCACGACAGCCCTCCCATTTCGATCCACACTCGCTCAGCCAGACTGCACAGCTGCAGACTGTTTCCAGGACCACCACGTGGAGGTGGAGTGCGGTCTTGACCAGCTCTGGTTCGCTGGTCCTGACGCAGGCAGTCAAGCTATGAGTCGCTGACTGCGGTCTCTACTGCTGCGTCTTGAGGTCCCACACAAGCTTCTGAGATTATATATATGTTTTCTGCCAAAACCATATTCCGCCTGCATTGCGGATCTATAAAGATGATTCCTAGGTTTATGTCTGTAACAGGTCAACCTAGACCTAGTCCTTCAAATATGAAGCCATACTGGAGTACAGTATAATAACTCCTTGTGAGCTTCGCTCACCATGTCGCCATCAGCGATAAATGTACCTGTAAGATCTAAACGAGACGAAAAGATCGAATAATGTTTCAGTTACCTTCTCAAAGAATCCTTACACTATAAGGTAACACAACACAGCCAATACTGGCATAAAGAAACACTCAGGGACGGAAGAATGACAAAACTGTCATTCCAAGAATTTCCAATCCCTATCGAAAACTTGGCAGAGAGGAATCTACGGATCGGGACATCCGTTCTAAGCCTCAGGTACACACACTCTCTGAATCAGTCTCCCGGCTTTTGCCGCCAAGACCCCGCGCATGCCCAAAGAGCATGGACCAGATCGAGGCAAACCCAGACCAGGCGTTTCCGACCAAACGGATGATAAAGATACTCCGTATATGATCCTATAAATAGACTTAAGACATGTCAACTATAAGACATGCCTGAGACAGGACAACATAAGACAGGAGAAGATAATCACCAGTCAAACCTGTCACAGAAAGACAATAAACATTTATCTCTCTTTGACCACATTAAACCAAACATACATTAGGTTGGCGTTTTTTTCACCGTCCAAAATGACGGCAACAAAAGCCTGGAAATGTTGTGTTTTATATTTATGTTTTCGCTCCTTCAAGAGCATCCATCGCGTGTGTTATTTTCGTGGTTCAATTACTACGCGCGCGCACTACACAGTGAGTGATTAGGCCTAGCGGCCTAAATAAAGAGTGCGCTGGCTAGCAAAGACCCTTTTCTTCGTCAGTCGCCACAAAGAAACCAGAGTCGAGATCTGAAGTTGCCTATAACATGTGAGTTAATTTAGATAGAACGTTATTCCTCAACATTTCGATCTATAGTGTTAGAAAGAATATAGGGCTGTAGGTCTACCACCTATTTGGTATCATGTTTAATGAAATAGATAAATGTTTTTCCTGAGGAGATTTCTTTTAGGACATTAGAGTTAGTTTTGAAGTGATAGATTAGTGGATATGTTTTATTAAGCACGCTAAGTCCAGATCACGGCTGTGAGAATTTAGTAGCAATCTATTTCATTCGTGAGGCCGGGCAGAAAAGCAGTCTACTACTGATATTAACTGTTGGCAAGATGGCATCCGGCAGCCACGTGTTAATGTCCATAAAGATGGCGCCTGTGAGTCGGCATTAACATTCTTAGTTACCACGTGCTATTGGCCCAATGATGCTAAGCTATTTTTTATTTGAGAGCGCAGTGGGCTAATTATAACGTTTGTTAGCTTTGTTAGTTCAAGCGTAATTTTATTTTATTCTTTTATGTAAAGGTAATGTAGTTAGTGTATTTCACGATAATTGATTATAATTCTACTGTATATTTTTAAGTGGGTTACTTTGAGGTGAGAATAATCATTTAGATTTCTGGTGAGCGCAATGCCACTCATTTGTCAGTAAGGCACTTTGAGACAATGCGGCTGGTGTCCATCACAAGCCTACAAGAAGCATTTTTGTGCTATTGCAGTGGTTGTTTCGGTAACGATGCGTTTCATATGATGAGATTCCCAGTCTCATCAGTGGTCATAAACGACAAGCTTGTTGCCAGGCGCACCAGTTGTCACATACGACATGCTTCACAATGTAGGAACGTATATTGATGTGGGTCGGTTGCGAGGTGGTAGCTTATTCTCATTAAATAGAGTAATGCTTGTACATATCGTTTAATATTATTTCATGCTCATTTTATTTTTATTTAATTGTTGTTATTGTCACGTGGGTTATGATCATTAAATTGCCTACATCTTCTTCTTATTCTCTCACCCGCATCCTTTTATTTTATTATCTTTCCGTACTTGTTTTTCCTGTATTTTTTCGCATCACTCCTTGCGAAAAATATATTTCTTTCCCATCATCGTTTTCTTTCTCATACTACTAGCATTCTATTACATAGATGTCAGGCAGACGAGAAGTGTTATAATGCATTCCGTCAGACCGGAGAGCCGACAGCTGTCTGCAGTTTCCCCGGGGACAGTGCTTTCTACTGCTGAGTTCTGGACCGGTAGTGTGAAAATTCACCCCATCGGTCATGGCAGGCAGACAGAGGGTCTGCAATTTTTCAGTAACCGCGAGCGTTTCGTCACATAGCTCCGGCGAAGCGTGAAAATCGCCCATGCCTGGTAGACGGTTGTCTGAGATTTGCAACTGTCACGCGCATTTCTCGGTCACTGATGGCTGTTACGACATGAGGGAAGCTGACGTAGGGTGTTAGAGAAGGGGAGAGACGGGCGCTGTTTCGTGGTTTCGAAACAGTGGGATTCTTTGTCCGTTTCATAGATATTAAACCTAGTTGAAACTTTATTTTCATTCTTGTCTCAATAATTCGCAGTAGACAGGTGGTTCGCGAAGAGTAGAGCTGTATAAGCGAAGTTTCTTAGTTTGTTGCGACAATTTGTCGAACTTCTAGACTTCCATAAATATAAGCGTAAAATTCTTAATTGTGCGATATCCTGTAGTGCTGTGTTTGAGGTAAATATTATATAGTAGTTTTCTAGAATTTTGTGAAGTGATTAAGTGTTAAATCGCCGATTTCATTTTAAACTAGTTCTTTGGAACAGAGTGCTTAATCTATATAGTCTGTATTATTTTCTAGTGACGCGTTTCAGTGGAAAGCAGAATAAATTATATTTCTAGCATTAAACCTTAAATTCAGTCGGCTAATAAAGAAATTTAATTTAACTTCTAAATAAATCAGACGAGAGAATATATTTTAAAAACTAAACTTATAAAGCTAGATACATCATTGAGTGTTGACGAAATACGTATGTATTTTCTAATTCATGATGTTTGATTTTATGTACATAACTTACTTCACGGGAAGTTTTTAAATATAAGTCAAGCTGTAGGCTTGCCGTTTGAAATGTAAGTTATAACGAGTACATATTCTTTATATTATATTATACGTTGTTTTCTTCATTTAGCGAATGCTGGGGAAAACCCAATTTGCCGGCGTTTAGAAAAGAGACATATTTGTGTGAAGCATAGACAGTTCCTATCTTTAACCACGTGGGGTTTTTTTTTGTTTCAAGTAACACTGGATCTGACAGTGCATATGCCATCAGAGAGAGACAGTAATAGAAATCCCACTAACGGTTTCTAAAGACTAGAAATATATATTGGGCTTGTGAGCCAGTTCATATTGCTCCACAAATTTAAATGTACATGCTGCCTGGCGAGAGAATATTACAAGACTAACATTAACATTCCGACAGAGGTTTTGACTAGTATTGTGGTGACCGAATATAGTACCCTCCTGGAAGTAGACACCGATCTGACAATCCTTAAATCCTAGAATCCAAAGCTAATGACATTGTGCTCTGCTAACTTTCGTGCCTGGACAAATTTTATGTGACTTAATCAGACATTCGAAAAAAATTAGAACACCCAAGGAATCGGTTCCCTGAGACAGAGAGTTCAGTACGTCTTTTGGAACTGGGGGTTTCTTGGTCGATGACTGCATTTTCGGGTCTGTGTGAAGGTCCTAGAATTATTATGTTCCCAGAGGCAGCGAGCAAAGTTGTGAGTATATATGTGGGAGAAAGGCCATGGCTGGATGAATGAGAGTACACAGGTCTGAGTGTTATTTTACCGGTGTATTATTGTCACCCATTTGCTGTCTTAACTGTTTTTTTTAAATCTGCAGGATTTGTTACAAATGCTAGAGTTTCTTTTTTTCTTAGGCTAAATCAGATTTATCCAACTCTGTTCATACATTTACGAGAAAGAAAGAAACCTCTTAGACTCAACCCTATGTATCTATAACTCTTTGGGCCATCATCTGTTCTCTTAACGGGGCTGTGGGCCAAACCTAGAGTAAGATTCGAACGGGCTATCATCCTTGTAGCATTTTTTCTTAAAAATTTATGACTATTTTGTATATGTTTTTCCTTGATGTATTTCTTTGGTGTTGTGAGAAAGATTTTAAATTGATAATTAAAATCTCTCTTGAACTTAGAAATCGTGTTGGTCAGCTCGTTCTAATATATATATATATATATCATTGTTATAGTTTTCCCACGTCTGTGTGTTTACCTGTCGTCACGTGTATGTGCGTGCCCGTGAGTAGATAGAGATATATTAATATATATATATCTGTGTTTAGACTGTCTGACGCCTTTAAAAAACGGTCGTAGAAGATAGGTGAGAGAGAGAAGATTATCTCGATTCGCAAAGACAGCCTCTATATCACATCCTATCATCTCACGTGGGGAAATTCTATTGTTTTTCACCAGCTCTCACTGTATCTATCACTCATTCCAACCTATTCAGAAGGGACCTAACCCAAGTCTTAATTCTCCTATCTAAAATCTACGACAAATGGTCGCTCGTTACCGGGAATTGAACCCAAAATCCTAAGGCGATACGACAAATTAGGTCTCGTCCGACGGATTTTTGAACTTTGAATAGGAAGACGAGACGACAAATATCAGCTCGTCTTTAAGATTCTTTATTCTGATATAGAGTAAGAGTGTGATGTCTTGTGAGTTTTCTATCTTTTAAAAATAATTTATCCCCTAGACTAACGATCTGTTTACGGGCGTGCTGACCACACAAACTGATAAGTTTTTCCACAGCATTTTGAATATTATACATTTGGTTTACAGGTTGATTTTGTTGGAATACATGTTAATTAATGATTTTGTAATACTAAACGCTGGTAAAGTTTTGTGAGTGTATAACATTCACAAGGGTTCTGAAGCAGGTAGGTGTTTGAGCAAAGCTAAGGAGTGCGTTTCGCACTATTTGTCCAGATTAATTGCCTCCCTCACCCTAACTGTCTTCACGGGTAAACTTATAGTGGATTTTAAAATTAAGGGATTATTTTTCTCTTTAATTTTTGCTATAATCATTGTGTTTTCCACTGTAGCTACTTATTTTTCAGGGGGTAATCTTAACTACCATTTAGTTGGCGTAGTCGTGTTTTGCATTAGGTGCTTTATTGCCGATAATAGCAGCGATAGTTAGATTTTATTTTGGAGGAGGTATCCCAGGGTCAAGGATATCATCTTTCGGATTTTTGATATTTTTTCTCGTAAGTGGTAGGAACCAGGTTATTCTTTTTCCTATTTTCTATCTCCACGTGTCTCAGTCACTGACATAATATGGCCGAGAGGGCAAAGCTTAGACAACTCCTCAGGGACGAAGCGAGAGAGGAGGGACTGGAAGGAGAGGAAGCGAAAGCTTTTGTCAGAGACGAACTGGAAAGATATGACGCGGAGAGGAAAGCAGCTGAAGCTAAAGAGGAAAAAGAAGCAGCCGAAGCTAGAGAGCAGAGGAAGATGGATGAGGAAATGGAAATTCGCAGGATGCAACAGGAGGAAAAAGAGAAGGAGAGACAGCATGAGAAGGAGAGGGAGGAAAGACAGCATCAGGAAAGAGAAAATGAGCAACGACGACAGCATGAGTTGGCTCTTAAAGCTCTAGAACTTCAAAGTCGTGGTGCTGCCTCTACCTCCAGCAATGGAGAGTCTTCTCCTCATTCTTCCTTAACTGATCCTTCAAACAGTCAATCTCTTTACCTCACGGCTATGTCTTTTCCGCTAGAATCTTTCCCTTGTCAAAATGAGAAGATTGACACTTGGCTAGAAAAATTTGAGAAAATTGCAACTCTGTACGGTTTAGAGAGGTCGCGTTGGAACATGAAGCTTTCCCAGGCTTTGAAAAGTTCTGCGTATGATGTTTACGCCAAACTGGAAAGCAGCCAACAAGACAAATATGATCTGTTGAAGAAAGCGTTACTGGAGCGTTTTGAAATGAACGCGCGAAAATTTTTGCAACTGTTTCGCAACAGCAGAAAGGAGAATTCTGAATCTTTTCACCAGTTCTCTTCCCGTCTAAAGGGATATTTGACAAAGTGCCTTGAGCTCTCACAGCTCCCCTCTACCTATGAAGGTCTTGAGGAATTTGTTTTAACGGAACAAATAAAGAACACTTTGTCTGCGGATACCCGGAGATTTCTAGCTGAGCAGGGGGCAGAAAAGCTTGACGACATCTTACAGAAGTCTGAGCGTTACCATAATGCGCTGGCTGAACTACCGGCCACTAAGCGGAAACCGACAGAGGAGCATTTTCGAAAAAATAATCTAGAGCACTCTTCTCAGGCTTTTAACCAAAATAACCACAGAGAAACTGGACCTCAAAACCCCTCTCCTGAAAAATCCAAGTTCTACAAGAACAAGTACCCCAACCACCCCAAACAGTCTGATCAACCCGACCGTCCTTCATGGCATGGCAGCGTGGTGACCAAGAAAGGTGGCAATAGGTGACAAGAAAGGGTCTCCCAAAAGAATGCCACCACTGGCACACACGGGTCGGACACGATAAGGATGTCATCAGAAGGTGTCAAGCACACACGAGCCGAAGCGATCATCGGATGGCTTATTAACAGCACTCATCGCAAGGTGGGTCCTGAATTCGACATTGACATCCTGCTCCTCTGATTCCCAACCTGTTGGGGGTGTCTAAAACCCAGCCGGTCTCACCCTCAACGCGAGGTATTTGACTGTTATATACATCTTGAAGTCCCCACTTTTATCCCGTTGGGTAGTTTATTGTCCGGTTTCGTTTTTTAAATGTATTGTGTACTCGCTTTCTGTTCAGCCACGCGCTCGTAAACAGACAGCGAATTTGGTTCTTACCTTCAGGGACCCAGGGTTTTTTATGTGTCCTTCTAGCTTACTTTCTTTCCTTTCCTGACGAAGGCCTTGCCGTATTGTATTTTCTTTGTCCAGGAAATCACCTTTTTTCGGTTTCCACGTCTTACCGCAGTTCCCCTCAACCTCGGTGCTTATTAACAAAGAATTATTGACAGTGATTCCCAGTTGGGGATAGACCCTCAACGCGAGGTACTGTTACTTTGAACGGTTCTCAAACTTTGTGGGGGCTTTCTTATGTTGCATTGTTGCCAGTGGTTAAACCCGGTTACGAGACCGGAGAGACCGTCCAACTTTGTGGAGGCACACCTACAGCGCTTCCCATCGCATTGGTGGAGATACACTCTGACTTTGTCAGAGGTGTGATCAAAGCGGCTGTTATGGATGATCCCATCTACCCAGTCATACTTGGCGGTAGATACGTGTCTATTGGGAAACCGGAAGAGCCGATTGTGGCAGCGGTAACTACAAGAGGGCAAACCAACAAGGAACGGGAGCCTGCGCCTAATTTGTTACCCAGGGAACTTAAAGAAGCGCAACAAAAGGATCCTACTTTGGCACCCTGCTTTAGGAAACTGCCCATGGCGAAGGAACCAACACAGCATGGGGACATTTTTTCTAAGGATGGCGTACTGTATCGCAGAACGGGCAAGCCTGATCAAGGTTACAACCAGCTCCTAGTACCGAAACAGTACAGAAGCCAAATCCTAGAAATGGGGCACTCTCTTCCCTTCAGCGGACATATGGGACAGAACGCCACAAACCAACGTATAACCACTCATTATTGGTGGCCAGGAGTAAATACTGATATTATCAGATATGTCAAATCCTGTGCCCAGTGCCAACGTGTGCCACCCAAGCAACGGGCACCCCCAGTCTCTTTGGGTGAAATGCCAATAGTGGGTACACCATTCGAACGGGTTGTGATCGACATTTTAGGGCCTTTCGACAGGACTAAAAGAAGGAACAGGTTTATCCTGACCTTAGTCGATACATGCACTTTATGGGCAGAAGCTATCCCGCTAACATGCGCAGATGCCAAGCATGTCGCAGAAGCCCTCGTGCAGATTTTCACTCGGTTGGGATTCCCTCAGCAAGTGTTGACGGATAACGGATCTCCATACCGAAACCTGTTGATGGATGAGATCGTTAAGATCTTGAGGACCCAACACATTCACACTAAGCCATATACTCCGGCCGGAAATGGGCTCGTGGAACGTGCTAATGGAAACCTCACCATGATGCTAAGTAAACTGGCACAAGTGAAACCTGAAGATTGGGATCTTTGTATTCCTGGAGCTTTATTTGGCTACAGAGAATCTCCGCATACTTCCACAGGATTTCCGCCAGCTACACTCTTATTCGGCAGACCCATTAAGGGCCCGCTTGAAGCCTTACTTCAGTCTCTGACAGACGAGAAGGCGGATGAGACAGTCGTCTCAGCAAGTAAATATGTGTCGGTTTTAAAGGAAAGGTTGAAACTAGGGTGGGACCTAGCAACGACTAACTTTAAGCGAGCACGCACAAAGCACGCTAACCGATACAGGAAAGTCGCGAAAGAGAGAGAGAGAACTGGAAGCAGGAGAGAAAGTTTTGGTGTTATTCCCTACCGAGAACAACCAACTGAAGATCGGATGGCAAGGGCCGTTTACCGTCCTGAAAAAGATTTCTAAGGCTAACTACCAGATCTCTATTCAAGGAAAGGAGAAGGTCTTCCATTTAAATCTGTTAAAGAGATACTTGGAAAGACCAGTGCCAACCTCCGACCATCTCCTGACGATAGCCAAAGCTGACGAAGATGATGATAGTGGCAGGGATATTCCACCGCAATCACACGAAATCTTTCAAAAATGTCAGAAGCGGCGACGCTCTTTCAAGCGCGCATAGGAGACATTCCAAAGGAAAGAAACTTTGGGGAGTAGACTTCAGTAGGAATTGGAGAGAGATGGAGGGGGAAGATGAGAAGGAAGAAGACAGACACCCCGAAGCTACGGTTATAGGAAATTTAATTCCATAACGTAGACATGGAGTGCTTCCATATCTTAAGGGGGGACGTCCTGTCACGTGGGTTTTGATCATTAAATTGCCTACATCTTCTTCTTATTCTCTCACCCGCATCCTTTTATTTTATTATCTTTCCGTACTTGTTTTTCCTGTATTTTTTCGCATCACTCGTTGCGAAAAATATATTTATTTCCCATCATCGTTTTCTTTCTCATACTACTAGCATTCTATTACATAGATGTCAGGCAGACGAGAAGTGTTATAATGCATTCCGTCAGACCGGAGAGCCGACAGCTGTCTGCAGTTTCCCCGGGGACAGTGTTTTCTACTGCTGAGTTCTGGGCCGGTAGTGTGAAAATTCACCCCATCGGTCATGGCAGGCAGACAGAGGGTCTGCAATTTTTCAGTAACCGCGAGCGTTTCGTCACATAGCTCCGGCGAAGCGTGAAAATCGCCCATGCCTGGTAGACGGTTGTCTGAGATTTGCAACTGTCACGCGCATTTCTCGGTCACTGATGGCTGTTACGACATGAGGGAAGCTGACGTAGGGTGTTAGAGAAGGGGAGAGACGGGCGCTGTTTCGTGGTTTCGAAACAGTGGGATTCTTTGTCCGTTTCATAGATATTAAACCTAGTTGAAACTTTATTTTCATTCTTGTCTCAATAATTCGCAGTAGACAGGTGGTTCGCGAAGAGTAGAGCTGTATAAGCGAAGTTTCTTAGTTTGTTGCGACAATTTGTCGAACTTCTAGACTTCCATAAATATAAGCGTAAAATTCTTAATTGTGCGATATCCTGTAGTGCTGTGTTTGAGGTAAATATTATATAATAGTTCTCTAGAATTTTGTGAAGTGATTAAGTGTTAAATCGCCGATTTCATTTTAAACTAGTTCTTTGGAACAGAGTGCTTAATCTATATAGTCTGTATTATTTTCTAGTGACGCGTTTCAGTGGAAAGCAGAATAAGTTATATTTCTAGCAGTAAACCTTAAATTCAGTCGGCTAATAAAGAAATTTAATTTAACTTATAAATAAATCAGACGAGAGAATATATTTTAAAAACTAAACTTATAACGCTAGATACATCATTGAGTGTTGACGAAATACGTATGTATTTTCTAATTCATGATGTTTGATTTTATGTACATAACTTACTTCACGGGAAGTTTTTAAATATAAGTCAAGCTTTAGGCTTGCCGTTTGAAATGATGCGTGATGCCATATGATGATGGATGGTATCCGCATGTCTGGTTTTGTGTAGTGTGCAGATGTGTTCAGTCAAAACAATGTTCATACAAAAATAACAGGGCAATCCACATAGGACGTCAGTAAACTCACGACGTATAAAGTCAATGATTCTTGAAACAGCCGTTGACGTTTTTCTTCATTATTTATTGTGGACGCCACAGTGACAAAATGGTTACGCGAATATGTAGACACATCAAACAGTCATTATCACAGCAACATTCAATACAGCAATAGACGGTAGACAGCATTACAATGATGAGTCAGATGCATGTTATATTTCATAGTGCTGTAAATGTAGTCAGGTGAAAAACTCCATCCTTTTCTATAACAGCCAGGAGATAACCAGATGTATGAAATCAGTTCACTCTCCGTAATCTGACTTCAGCAAGACAGACACGTCTGCCGAAGTATAAATAATGTCCTCAAAAATATCCTCTAGATAACAAAGGTTTTTCAAACCTAGTTCAGGTAACCAAGTAGCAAGTAATAGTCCTTGGGACCTGCATCAACCGATGCAGCACAATACAGCGACATGTGAGCTGGGGAAACATCTCGTGACGACGACTTTCGAAGACAGGCTATGAATCAGAAATCGCTCACGACCAAAAACCGATAGAGTCAATGAAAATGTTAATTTAATGTTAATTTACCTTGCCTTCAGGAAATACACAGAAATATTATGCCTCCCGACATGTGGGAAACACTAGAGGTATTATCTCGAATAAACGAAATATCCATTAAGAGGACTACACATCCCTGACAGAACAAAAAATAGCGGAGATCCCCTCTTCAACGAGGCATCTCTTTCGCCATTCAAATCGCTCACTCCACTAGTGGTGGGCGGAAACCGATCGACCAAGAAGCAAGACAAGTCATGCGCAGTCCAGCGCAAAATGACCACAGCTCAAACTTAACTGCATTCGATACCAACGCGAGAAGACAAATGCTTACCGAGAAAAGTAACTATAAATTTCAAGCAGTTGTTGCCCTTGCGTTATAAAATAGATATTGTAAAAAATGATGTTGCGAGAATTTATCACGCAACAGTAAGTTATAACGAGTACATATTCTGTATATTATATTATACGTTGTTTTCTTCATTTAGCGAATGCTGGGGAAAACCCAACTTGCCGGCGTTTAGTAAAGAGACATATTTGTGTGAAGCATAGACAGTTCCTATCTTTAACCACGTGGGGGTTTTTTGTTTCAAGTAACACTGGATCTGACAGTGTATATGCCATCAGAGAGAGACAGTAATAGAAATCCCACTAACGGTTTCTAAAGACTAGAAATATATATTGGGCTTGTGAGCCAGTTCATATTGCTCCACAAATTTAAATGTACATGCTGCCTGGCGAGAGAATATTACAAGACTAACATTAACATTCCGACAGAGGTTTTGACTAGTATTGTGGTGACCGAATATAGTACCCTCCTGGAAGTAGACACCGATCTGACAATCCTTAAATCCTAGAATCCAAAGCTAATGACATTGTGCTCTGCTAACTTTCGTGCCTGGACAAATTTTATGTGACTTAATCAGACATTCGAAAAAAATTAGAACACCCAAGGAATCGGTTCCCTGAGACAGAGAGTTCAGTACGTCTTTTGGAACTGGGGGTTTCTTGGTCGATGACTGCATTTTCGGGTCTGTGTGAAGGTCCTAGAATTATTATGTTCCCAGAGGCAGCGAGCAAAGTTGTAAGTATATATGTGGGAGAAAGGCCATGGCTGGATGAATGAGAGTACACAGGTCTGAGTGTTATTTTACCGGTGTATTATTGTCACCCATTTGCTGTCTTAACTGTTTTTTTAAATCTGCAGGATTTGTTACAAATGCTAGAGTTTCTTTTTTTCTTAGGCTAAATCGGATTTATCCAACTCTGTTCATACATTTACGAGAAAGAAAGAAACCTCTTAGACTCAACCCTATGTATCTATAACTCTTTGGGCCATCATCTGTTCTCTTAACGGGGCTGTGGGCTAAACCTAGAGTAAGATTCGAACGGGCTATCATCCTTGTAGCATTTTTTCTTAAAAATTTATGACTATTTTGTATATGTTTTTCCTTGATGTATTTCTTTGGTGTTGTGAGAAAGATTTTAAATTGATAATTAAAATCTCTCTTGAACTTAGAAATCGTGTTGGTCAGCTCGTTCTAATATATATATATATCATTGTTATAGTTTTCCCACGTCTGTGTGTTTACCTGTCATCACGTGTATGTGCGTGCCCGTGAGTAGATAGAGATATATTAAAATATATATATATATATATATATATATATATATATATATATATATATATATATATATATATATATATATATATATATATATATATATATATCTGTGTTTAGACTGTCTGACGCCTTTAAAAAACGGTCGTAGAAGATAGGTGAGAGAGAGAAGATTATCTCGATTCGCAAAGACAGCCTCTATATCACATCCTATCATCTCACGTGGGGAAATTCTATTGTTTTTCACCAGCTCTCACTGTATCTATCACTCATTCCAACCTATTCAGAAGGGACCTAACCCAAGTCTTAATTCTCCTATCTAAAATCTACGACAGTTATGTGTAGGGTCAGCGTCTGTGGCCTAATGGATATGAACGCAGTTTCATAATCCAGATATACCAGGTTCGAAACCTGCTGCAGGCGGTGTGGTAGCAGATCGCTTTGTGTGGATTTTTAACAATGGTATAAGCGCCGTACCGTTCAGAAAGCAATGGCAAACTACTGAATGAAAAAAATTGCCTAGAAAAATCACAAACAGCCAATAAAAGCTGGAGTTGATTGCCACGTCCTGTAAAGGATAAGCAACTAACTATGTGTAGGGTAGTTTATGAGAGCTAGTGGGTCCACTTGGGAATAAATTATGTCTCTTCTCTCTCCTTATGGAGCATAGGGCCACCAATGTGGCTAGCCTCCTGATGGAGCATGGGGCCACCAATGTGGCTGGCCTCCGCATGGAGACCGCACAAAGCATTCAGATGCTCTTGCAGTAGTGGTTTCGATAGCAATCTGTGTTACATGGTAAAATTGCCAGCCTCATGCACAACACCGTACTAGTCTCATTAAACGGCATGCATGGACTGAGTGTGTGTGCATGATAGTTGAATGTTTCAGGTGGCGTAGAAGAACAGTTTGCCAGGTGTCTGGCTCACAGACATTTTGCTCAAATGAATCAAAGAGACTTGAATCCGGCCTCTTACACGCGTCTGGGGTGTCGTTAATTTAATAAGCTCCCTCTCTGACTCTGTGTGTGGTCCTTCAGTTTTCTCAGTCCCGGTTTCCTTATTTAATATGAAGGGAGATTTCCTGGGCTATGAAAGTCCGTCCAAAATTCTCCAATAAAAGGTGTCCGGTATGTTAAGAAGGAATTCTGAATTCTAGGCTTCACTCTAGCAAGGCCTGGTATCTTAGCAAGCGATCTTCACGGTGGAATAACACTGAAACGTGTCAGGTTATATTCCCGGTCTCCCACGCATCTGTTTGTTATGTTGTTGAAATAAACGCACCAATCTTTTTCAAACAGGCGGGTCGGGTGTGATACTTTCAAAATATTCCACGTGAAATAAGGTGCATAAAGCAAGAGGTCACGTATTACCATATATGGCAATAAAACATGCGATGCCTTGCGTACAGACTCGCGAACATGTGGATAACCTCAAATGACAACTTGTGTCAAAAGTAACAATTCATTACTTTATCAGAAAATAATCTCTTATCTGTGTCTGTCCATCAGTTGTCTCCCCACATTCCAAGCTTTGGTGATGCGCGCACCCGTCTTATCGGGGATTAGGCAGATAGCGCTGGGCAATGTACGTGTTAATCCGTAACAGCCAAGCTTGGTACAAGGGAATTTTACCAACCTGCCTCTCGTAATATTATGTCTACCTCTCCTTCAAATGTGAGGTGTTTATCATCCACAAGGAGTGTCAGATAACAGACAAGACACATTATAATGAAAGTAGTGAATGAATACTTGAAAATATAAACTATCTGCTACATAGTTTAGAAAGAAAGTACGACAATTGAAAGCACGCAATAAAGTCAGTACCACAAATGCACCGATTACTGCCGGAGTGAAACAGAGATCGAGGGGGTCGCCCTATTCTGCCTCACCTGTACGGGGCTTTTCTAGATCCGGGGCCCGATTCAAAGGAAACCATGGAAGCGGTCTAAAGCCGACCCTGTCATAACTTGCCTAAAGTCATCAACCTACCTGATAATACTGACTCTCCTCATGAAGAGTGAGGCTGTTGTGACTGCGGGATTGAAGTGACCTCCAGAGACGTGATTGAACACACAAAAAACAGTAGCCACTGTCAGGCCAAAGGACAATGCAATCTTCACCACATCGGCCCCAGTAAGCCATGCTCCGCAGCCTAGAAGTGTTATAGCTGAACAAAATGTAAAGAAGAACGCATTTATTTCTCAAAATCATATATAAGTATATATAAGTATATATATATATATATATATATATATATATATATATATATATATATATATATATATATATATATATATATATATATATATATATATATATATATATATATATACATACACACACACACACACACACATACAAATATCTAGTGGATGTTCACGTCATACGAGGCTGGCAACCTCAGCATATAGAATGATGATTTCATGAACCACCGATGCAAGGGCTGGTGACTGCTTTATGCGAGTTTCTTATAGAGAACTAAAAGCAGAGGTAGTCCCAAGTTCCATCTGAAGCAGGGAGTGAATGATGAAAGAAATGATGTACATACTTATTATATTATTAACATTTTCAACCAGTGTAGAAGTAAATGTAAACATATTTACTCTAAAAGTAATGAAAGTTTTCAACCTATTCAAACAATGTAAAGGTAAATATAAATCTATTCAACCTAAATGTAATGAATGTTTTTTGATCAATGGGATTAATACTAATTCTCAGCAAGGGTAAATGTTCTGAGGTAGATGGGATGGTGAAATGAAAAGAAGGGGGCACATGAGTGTGTGTCAGGAAAACGCAATACTCAAGAGGGTATTTGTTCTCTTCTTTTGTGACACTAGTCGGTGGTACCAACTGAGGGAACTATCTCTAGAACAAGTGAGAGTATAAGTGGCCTGAAGTCGAAAATAGACACCTTCATCAGACGGGTCTTCGAGACGTTGAACCAGCTTCGTAGTTACTCCATGATACTTCTTGGAACGAGCTACAACCCTCAGACTTGACCAGTGACGATTGAATAAGGCATCCATCTACAAAGAAACAAACATCTGCTGGAACAGAACAGACAAACGCATTGGCAGCTAAGTAGAAACATAAAAGCTGCCAAGTGAACTATCCAATGTTTTACGCCATAACATCACGCAGTGATGTAGAACTTTTTCTATAAGGTATAATTCATTTTTTATAACTGTTAAAACATAATTGATTATTAAAGTTATTACTTGTATAAAGACAAATCTAAAGTTGATTTAATCATTTTGAATGTACTACAACCGTATTTCTCAGACCATTTCTTGAATACACTTAAACAGAGCTATACAATAATAATAAGAGGAAATTCGCTGAATTAACTCAGTTGGGATCTTGAACGAGCAAACGAATTATAAGAAAACAATACCCTTCACAAAAGTTGACGCAGATACTAGAGTTAACATTTGCTCAGTCTCATGCAGCATTGTTTTCGCTTTTCTGTATATCTTGTGAAACACCCTTGAGGTAGAAGCATCATTAGCCTTCTACCTACAACTCTGCCAACTCTAGGAATAGTCGTTGACCAGCATCTAAATTGGAACTCACATGTTCATGCACTGACCAAGCAAACGGCACAGAAAGTTTACCAGTTAGCTAAAATCAAACATTTCCTAGATGAAGATGCACTTAAATTGTTCTATATATCTCACATACAAACAAACCTTGACTATTGCTCCACAATCTGGGATGGTTGTTCTATGTCCAACACAAAAAGACTCCATTCACTACAAAAGCGTGCAGTGCGTCTCGTTTCTGACAACTGCCAAGCACAGTGTGTAAATCTATATAAAGATCTCAAAATACTGCCTCTAAGAAAGCGCTTTCTGTTCAACAAAGCTAAATTTGTTCACAAAATCCTGTCACAGAATGCTCCAACATATCTGTGGCCAATGTTCAAATACAGTGAAAGACGCAGTCAACGCCTTAACAAAATACAAGTGCCCAAGCCTAGGCTTGACTTATTCAAGAAAAGCTTAGCTTACTCTGCTGCTCATCTCTGGAACTATCTTCCACATTATCTGAAAGATAACAACCTCAGTCCCTATTCATACAATCGTAAACTTTTCGATTACTTTATGAGTTCTGATTATCTGCCCCCCTAATGTGATTATTTTTCCGAACAAATGATATAATATCGAATGTAGGTTTAATGACCAACGGGCTGATCACCCGTTTGCCAGTCACTTCGATTACGGAAACAACAGCAAATGGATTGATTTGCCGTTGCCCTAAAGACGCCAATAGGCGTGATGGGAAACAATGGCAAAGAAAACCTGTCTGCTGTTGCCCTAAGACGCCACTAGGCGTAATGGCCACTGACTGCTTTGACGGTCGGTGGCTAAGGACGGAAGAAGAAGAAGAAGAAAAGTAGGTTTAATGATGATGATAGTATTTTTCAACATATTTTGTTTCATGGTGATACTTAGTTTGTATTTTTCAACATACTTTATTTCATGTTTATAATTAGATACTGTGAATGTGAGTATGCTATTATTTTACCTTTATAACGTTGAATTCCTTGAATTGATGGGTAAAATATATGTGAGAATAAATGAAATCAGTATAAAAGACGAGAGAAAGGAAGGGCAGAATGTCAGACGGGCCTGCGTGCCCAATTCTCAACCCTTTGAAAATAAAGTTCGTTCGTTCGTTCGTTCTCTCTCTCTCTCTCTCTCGCTTTCTCTCTCTCTTTCTCTCTCTCTCTCTCTCTCTTAGACGGGCCTAAGTTCCTTTCTCTCAACACTTTGAAAATAAAGTTCGTTCGCTCTCTTTCAGTCCCTATTCATACAATCGTAGACTTTTCGAATACTTTATTAGTTTTGATTACATGCCCCCCTAATCAGATTATCTTTTCTTATAATATCAATTGTAGGTTCTAATGACGATGTTTGTACTTTTCTACATATTCTATGTCATGTTTATAAGTAGTTAATGTTAATATGAGTGTGCTATTTTATTTTACTTTGCAACGTTGAATTCCTTGACATTGATATGTAAAATGCATATGGGAATAAATGAATTCAGTATGAAAGGTGAGAGAAAGGAAGGGCAGAATGTCAGACAGGCCTGCGTGCCCAATTCTCAACCCTTTGAAAATAAAGTTCGTTCGTTCGTTCGTTCTGCCAAGAGTAATCTTGTGCGAAGGTAGACACCTTTGTAGACCCAAATTTGTTGCTCTTGAAGTTGTGACCATTGTTGGACCACTACTGCAGAGCTAAGGTGAGGCAATCCGTGACAAATGCCAATGGGAGAGGTCTAGTCCGAACGTTTCCTAGCTTAAATATTATTTCTTGTTTTCACCATTAGCCACCTGAAGATTTACCAAATCATTATGTGTGAACTATTGGTAAATCGCGGTCGACCAGTTGCCAACACATTGTTTACATTAAAAAGTAAGAAGCCTAATATCTTAGTGATTCTTTACCGGCAACCTTCGATGTGGAGACGGCACTACATCTTATCTTTCTTGACTATGCAATGAACCTAGCTAAGATTTCAACTTATTATTACCCCCCCCCCCCCCCCTTTTTTTTTCTTCTAAAAAGCCGTTTGCTATTAAACGTAACAAAGTCAAGTTTCGTGACCAAAAATGTGGTGCGAAACAAAAAATATTCACCAAAATTAACGAAACAAACTATATGTGGTCGCTAATAAAACTAATTTCCGCAGCCCCTTGCAAGCATTAGTCATGAAGCATATTTTTTAAAAAGAAACACGCTCTTGCGTGTTCACTTGGAGAAACGAATATTTGCCCGTCATGTTCAGCTGTGCACGTTATGAATTAGATCTGTCACGTGTTGTGCTGCGGTCTAACAAGCTAGGGTGTATTCAAACTGCAGGCATCCAAAAACATTAAACAAAAGGGAATACCACAAATGGTTCTGAAAGTATGTTTTGTTTTTCTAAATAATTTCTTGCTTTTTTTTTTCTTTAACCAACTTTTCTTTAAAATCATCTGAGCGTTAATTCGTTGTCGAGTTTCAAATCTCTGACGCTCGAAATCTCTATGTTCAACTTAGAGAGCTGAAATCTTGCAGGTAGCTCCATTCTCTGTACATTTTAATCTCTCAAGTTTAAAAAGAATGAACACACGTAACCTAGGGGATCGGAAAAGTCATCTCTCAAGTTTTCATTGGCACTGGCCCAGCCGATTAAATATAATATTGAAAACAATATAGTGGAAATAGCTGCATTAAATTTAGAATTTTATAGTAATGGGAATAATGAACTGCAAACATAAATTTTGTTTCGTATTTAACAGGGCGGGCGTAGAATA
Source organism: Oreohelix idahoensis (assembly GCA_024509875.1). NCBI lineage: Eukaryota > Metazoa > Mollusca > Gastropoda > Stylommatophora > Oreohelicidae > Oreohelix > Oreohelix idahoensis. Next base: position 66,617 of record JAMPIV010018047.1, on the reverse strand, counting down.
GTGAATGGTGATGTGTATATTAAATGAATGTGCTTCTTCAAATTACTAAGTCAATGGGTTGTTTGTCATGCCCAACCCTCGTGTTACATTCTACTGATCGCCTGACAGGTTACAACGTTAATATTCATTGCTTCCCTTTCATATATATATATATATATATATATATATATATATATATATATATATATATATATATATATATATATATATATATATATATATATATATATATATATATATATATATATATAGTTCTAAGTCTACTATCATACTGGACACAGTATTAAGGTCTTTGTCTTGTTGGGCTGACCAATACTGATATATAGGGGAACAACAGAAGTGATTGCGTCATTAATAGGCTGAACTGCCCATGGTAAACTTCCGGTGTTATGTATAGAGGTTCGCACTAATGACCTGTCATTGAAACATCATTTTTTTTGGTGATGCGTAGATGGCAGGGAGGACAGTGTGATTCGCTTGCATAGCTAGGCGGGGTTGTCGCACGGAAGGTCCAGGGTTCAAATCCTGGGTAAGCCACTCATGTCTGTTGTTTTTCTGTTGTCTAGTGTTCTACTTCTTTATTTCCTACGAGTGCCTTATAACATACCTTTATATTTGTTTCATATTAACTTCCTGTCACATGCCAAGTCTTCCTGTCACATGCCAAGTCTTCCTGTCACATGCCAAGTCTTCCTGTCACATGCCAAGTCTTCCTGTCACGTGCCAACATCTCAAGTTCTTTCCACGACTTCCTCATCAATTTCATTCCTGTCTCCAGTTCTCTTCTCCGTGTGTTTTTTGGTCTACCTCTGCTTCTCTTTGTTGAGGTTTTTGTGGTAATATTTTCTTTACGGGAGGTGGTAACTAGCCCAATGCCTAACCCTCCTTAGTAGCTGTTTACGAGATGCATGGTAGGTTACATTATTACTATTCTTTGCGCCCCTTTCGGGCCCCGGTAACACACGGTTTAGTGTACTCATTTCAGTTACGGGACCCCGACAGAGTCCAGTACTGTTATTTTCCGTCACTACCACCCCGTGCCGGAAGTGGATAGGTTGCGCCCCTACTTCCTTCTTTGGATGTGGTAGTCACATCTATAGTCTGCAATAAAGGCAAAAGTATCAACAGTAAAGCAAGATCGCCACGCACACTTGTAAATAAATGTGGGTATTTTTACAGATTCACAATTCTCATATATTCACTTCTTTTAATTAATTATTTTTTTGCAGCTAAAGAAAAAAGTATGATTAAGTGTACTGGTATATATATATATATATATATATATATATATATATATATATATATATATATATATATATATATATATATATATATATATATATATATATATATATATATATATATATATATATATATATATATATATATATATATATATATATATATATATATATATATATATATATATATATATATATATATATATATATATATATATATATATATATATATATACGGGGGAGGGTCAAAAAGTAATGCCTCGTAATTTTTAATTTCATTCAATAGGCAAGAAAACAGATAAAATTCACATTGAAATGTAGCCCCAAGTCTGAACTTCACAAATTTATTTCTCAATGTAGTCTCCGTTATTTGTTACAGTTTTTGTCCATCTTCTCACAAGGGCATGTATCCCCGCACGGTAAAAATTTGTGTCCTTTTTCCTAAACCACTGGCGTACGGCGCGTTTAAGGATCTCGGTGTCCTCAAAGTGATGTCCGCGAAGATCTTCTTTCAGTGGTCCAAACAGATGGAAGTCAGAAGGTGCAAGATCGGGACTGTAAGGGGGATATGGTAATAATGTCCAGCCAAATTCTGCAACCGCATCAATGGTGCGTTTAGCGGTGTTTGGCGTGGCATTATCGTGCAACAGTAGTGCAGTTCTCTGATCTTTTAATGGGTAAAGTTGCCGAAGGTGACCTCTAAGCTTCTTCAAAGTTTCAATGTAACGGTCTGCATTCACCGTGTTTCCCTGTTCCAAGAAGTCGAGAAGAATCACACCCTTCTCATCCCAAAACACAGAGGCCATAACTTTCCCTACAGATGGTGAACTTTTGAACTTCTTTCTTGTCGGCGATGTTGTGTCTGTCTGTCAATATTCTGGGTACCCACCGTGCACAAACTTTTGAATAACCCAGGTCTTTAATGATGTTCTGGACACTGCCTTTACTAATGGACAACATGGAAGAAAGTTCATCCAGTGTTACCCGACGGTCACCACGAATGATACCATCAACTTGATGAATGTTGTGTGGAGTCACTGCGGTAGACGGACGGGCAATCCGCTTTGCGTCAGCCATTGAGGATTGACCTACTTCAGCTTCGTCACAACGATGTACCCAACGTCGGACAGTGCTAACATCCACTGTTGAATCTTCATAAACATTCTTCAAACGTTCGTGGATGCGAATTGGTGTCTCGCCTTCAGCATTGAGGAATTCTATGACATAACGTTGTTTTGACCGAACGTCTTTGGCAGCCATTTTTAAACTGTTACAGTGGTGCCACCTGTTACTGAAACAGGTTGGTAATGCTTTACAGTGCAGAAGAGTGTTTGATGAATCCTGCTAAATTTACAAATTGCACGCCGATGCAGTATTTACATACATAAAAAATAGGAGGCATTACTTTTTGACCTTCCCTCGTATATATGCTTGTTGGGAATTGCCCCATGGTATGAAATTAGCGTTACTGCTTAATTTCGGTCAGGATGTATGCACCATGTGGCACCCCCAACTTAGATACAGTCTGACGCGTTATGTAGCGTAGGATGACGTGCTAACTGCTATCCTTAGTGACAAGAGAGTCGATATGTGGCATTTGTGCCTATAACATGTGTTTTCTTAAATATGTGGCTTGACCATAGTACTATTATAGATGTAGCGCTAGCTTGTGTTATGGCTTTTGAGCCCATAATAATATTTATATTGAAGTGAAGGAGATGTTCTTCAGGACCTGAGAGTCCGACAGATTAAATAAAGTACTAAAACGTCGAATGACATTTGATAACGGCCATCGTGCCAGAAGAGTCAACAAGTGATATGACAGTGATATATGGCGTGGTAAGCCAAACGTAAATATATTGAATATAGTAGCGCTGAGATTGTTGTATAGATATAGAAATGGATTCTGTGATAGAATAAAAGAATACTTTCTCGACGTGATGGCAGAATTAATTGTAAACAGTAAGAAAACTACACATTGTAGTTAACTCATAACGGTCGATGAAAATCTAAGATTTTATTGAAAGCCTACTGACAAAATAATGGAGTAAAAATGACAATGGTCTACTGTGAAACTTATGTACGTAATTAAATATGAACAGTCGTCCTTAAGCCAGTTATCTTCTTGATGAATGTCGACTGTTGTGCTATTGACTTTGCCGTTGGCATTACATCAATCAGCCTAACCCCTATATTCACATTGGCACTTGGCACAAGATCGTAAACAGAATGAAATAATTAAAATAATGAAAATGAATATAAATTATATAATTCTTTCTTTCTTAATCGTAACCTCTTCTACCTCGTAAACTGAGTGTAAGAGGTGACCCAAAGGGCACAAGGCTCTTGGGTGAGCATGCAGTCAAATTGTTAGACAAACAGGTGATTAGCCTGTTGTGCAAATTATACAATACAAGAACTATATAACGGCAACGACAGCGGCAGAAAATATTGCAAGATTTATTCTCAGACGAAATTGAACCCAGGGTACTCTTATCAGAGGAAGAGCACCAAACAATGCTGCGTGCCCTTTAATCGCCGTGTATCCCTTGTGCGCACATTTTTTGAAAACCCTGTGTGGTTTCATGATAGAAGGCCATCTGAAAATGCTGATGTGCGATGCTTATATGACTTATGACTACGATGATGGTGATGTAGGTGGTGGTTGTTTTGGGGTAATGACTGATGATGATGATAACGATGACGTACTCACCCAGCGTGCCTGTAAACTCGGCTAGTAAGGCTAACCACAGATTTGGAGACAACAGATCCTCAACGTTTTCCTCCATGATCTTAAACATGGCCCGTGTAACACTTGCAGTTTGAGTTTTTCACCTTGGACGATCGCTCTCGTTTGTAATGGTCTACTTGAATCTCTTCAGTGGTTGTAATTTTATACCTACCTAGGTACGTGGTAAGCGAGGCAAAACCACAGAACAGAAACGAAAAACAAATTTATTAAATTTGTATCAATCAGTTTCCCAAGAGGCATTGGCCTTCAACGTACACATGACACGTCCCTCTGCCGTGTGCCATGAACTATGAACTCAAGGTCTTCATAGCAATGAATATAAGTAAACTTCGCCTTATATGGAGACAAGATCTGATCTGAGCTGATCAACTGTCATCTTTGCGTCGAAGGTCGCTCAAGTGGATCTCCAACGTCTTCTCTTTATGTTGTAGGTTCATTCATTTCTACGGGATATATAGGTGGCTAACACACTTTTTACCCAAATTATAACCCACATTACGTTGAGCCGGGTAATTCCATGCATAGGAAACACCTATTTATTGTGCGTGGGTCAAAACAACAACTTAGTTTCTTCGTGGGGCCCCAATCTCTTCCGCGATGGCAAGCCGTTAACTTGTACATTCCCCAAAACGCATTATGCGTGTTACACAATTTGCTGTTTCACTGCGTGAGCCGTTGGTCTTGTCAGATTCTACCGTGCTTATTTATTAATTATTTTTTTGGGGGCGGGTTTAGCTTACTTGTGGCGAGGCACGTTCGTTTCAACCTAGTCTTAAGTCCTTCGGTGGGACCCAAAGATGCAGCAATAGAGAATGCAGTCAGCGACCCATAGCTTGACTGCTTGCGTCAGCGAACCAGAGCTGACCAAGACCCTACTCCACCTCCACGTGGTGGTCCTGGAAACAGGCTGCATCACTACAGCCTGGCTGAGAGAGTAGGGATCGAAGAGGGAAGGCAAACCCGGTCCTAAAAAATGCCGTGCTGAAATCGGATGTGTCGGCCGAAAGGCGCAGATATCACAGCTCCGGCGTAAACAGACACAACGCAACCAACGTCCTTTTCAGGACGAACGAGGAAGAAGAAGTCCTTCGGTTATATCAGAGTGCACTTTGCCGTTCAAAAATAAATGAACTATGTTATTGTCGATTAGAACAATCTGGACAAACCCATAGGTGCTCAGTCTCCCTCAACTATGTTAACTGAAGCGATGTGTTGATAAACTCCAAGACCTAAAAAGGACTACTTGCAACTATCAGCTAGCATGAAGTAGCCCTGAAAAGGACTAGTCCTGAAAAGGGCTGCCAGTCCAACCAGCGTTAATAGATACTAAGTCCTGAATAGGACTAACATTATCCATCTGCTAGCATAAAGCCCTAAAAAGGACTCGCCAGCTACGTCAATGTAGCCTGTACTGGCTCAGTGATCAGCGAACAACGGTTGTAGTGAACTCTTTGATGAATTTTTAACGCCTCACTCGGCATTTCAGTCTTTATAAACTAGGAGTCTGCCATCAATGGTACCTATATCTTGTAGCGGTATGGCAGCTTGTGTACCCTGACAATCCCCAGAGCTATGACAGTGGGAGATTTACTCCTGGTAGGTTCAACCAAGCTGGACTGGTCTGCGTGGGTAGGGGTCAGACAAAAGCTAGTACTCTGGTCCTCCAGGTTGGGGGTTTTAGCACAGGGTCGACACCCCTGTGTATGTAAAAAAAATCGCACGTTACGGAAACAACAATAAATGGAAAAACTTTGCTGCGGGACGGACATCCGGAGTCTCAGGCTCGTATGACTGACAGTGGTGAAAGCCGAAAGGAAGCCACTGGCATGAAAACGGATGCCCCGACCGCAAAACACGAAACCAGAATTGATTTTTGGAACGTCAGAACTATGAATGAGGCAGGAAAGTGGAGGCTGAGATGCAAAGAATGAACCAGAGTTGGGGCACTGTACGAAGGATGGCCGCCGACCGAGCAAAGTGGAATCAATTTGTTGTTGCCCTACAAGACGCTACCAGGCGTAATGGCCCTGACTGCTTTGACGGTCGGCGGCTAAGGATCAAAGAAGAGAAGAAACTAGGAGTGGTCACTGCCTTAGATCTGAGTTCTCCTGCTTCGCTCGTGTAGTTTAGCCAGCCCGTCAAGAATGTCCGGGATGTGGCCACCGCTGTATACAAGCCGTAAAAGGTCAAGGTAGTCCCATAGCGAATAGTGCTGTAAGGTAGGGAAGTGTTAGAGATTTCATCATAATAGGTCCAACATCGAGAGGTGGGGTGAACAGTTCCCTTCCCTGCTGCCTGTTCCTGCCCTAACGTAAAGTCAGGTACCCCATTTACAGCTGGGTAGACTGGAGAGTGTCGGTACCGTGATTCGAACCCAGCACCTATGCCGCGAGAGACCAGAGCTCTAACGTCGGACGCTCATACAAGAGGTACTTGTCTATAACAAAAATTAAAAAAATTAAAGCAATGCCGAACGTACGTAATAAGAATGTCTGTAGAATAGCGTGGTCAGAAATGGTGTCTGAATAGTAAATAAAGATCACCGTACTACAGCAAGGTTGGGGAATAATGTGGATAACATTTTGAAAAACAGATCATTCTAGAAATAAATAGCATCTAATGTGAGATCAAATAAACGAGCTGACGTTGGATCGGCCACATTGTACGCATGAACAGTACAGCTGGCAAGATAAGTAGCGGAAAAGACTCATTAGGGACAGGGCTTTGTTAAGAGGAAGACTCATTTTGTTTCCATTCAGACAAATAAGAAATCTATATCTCAATGGTTCCCTGCTTTTATAACTTTATAGATCACCAAAAAAATGTATCAATAAATAAATAAACAAATAAATAAATAAATAAATAAATAAATAAATAAATAAATAAATAAATAAATATATATATATATATATATATATATATATAGATATATATATATATATATATATATAATATATATATATATATATATATATATATATATATATATATTATATATATATATAAATATATATATATATATATATATATATATATATATATATATATATATACGAGGGGCGTTCAGAAAGTAATGCACCACATCGTTTTTCTCAGGAGCTGTTTATTAAAAAAGCATGAAATTTATACACATTATACATGGATATGTCATGTAAACATCGGTATTATTCAACATAATCCCCATCAACTTGTACGGCTTTATGCCAGCGCGAAACAAGTGCATGTATTCCTAGCCCGTACCAGATTTTGTCTTGATCATGTAGCCATTTTTTCGCTGCATGAATCACTCCTTCATCATCTTCAAACCTTGTCCCAAGGAGTGCATCTTTAAGTGGACCAAATAGATGAAATTCAGAGGGTGCCAAATCGGGACTATAGGGTGGATGGGGTAGTACAGTCCAACCCAATTTGGTGATTGCTTCTCGTGTTGCCAGACTTGTGTGAGGGCGCGCATTGTCGTGAAGGAGAAGCAGGTCTGCTGGATTCTTGTGCGGCCGAACTCTGCGAAAACGTTGATTGAGTTTTTTTCAATGTCTTAATGTAAGCTTGCGAATTGATTGTCTCTCCTCTTGGCATAACGTCCACAAGAATCACACCTTCAATGTCCCAAAAGACAGTGATCATGACCTTTCCAGCTGAAGGAATTGTCTTGAATTTCTTTCTTCTTGGTGATTGCGGATGATGCCACTCCATTGACTGTCTTTTTGTCTCAGGTTCAAAATGATGTGCCCAGGTTTCGTCACCTGTAACGATCTTAGCCAAAAAGTTCTCTCCATCAGCATTGAAACGCTCCAATAATTCAGAAGAAATTGCTTTCCTTTGCAATCGGTGGTCATTTGTGAGACTTCGAGGAACCCATCTTGCGCAAACATTAGAAAATCCTAGAGTTTTTATAACTGCATTTGCACTACCAATGCTGACTGACAGCTGTAAGGCCAATTGTTGAGTAGTGATTCGCCTATCAGTAAGAATAATGCCCTCAGCGCATTTCAACATTTCTGCGTTTGTGGCTGTGGCAGGACGTCCACAGCGCGGCCGATCAAGCAGCTCCGTATCTCCACTTCCTGATTCTTTGATTCTCTGAACCCAGCGACTGACTGTGCTTCTGTCGACTGCAAAACTTCCATACACATCACATAGACGCTTGTGAATATTCACAACAGTTTCTTTCTCTGCAACGAGAAATTATATCACAATTCGCTGTTTATAACGGAAGTAGCTAACACTCTCCATTTCAACGGTTTAGGGCAGCCGTACTATTTGGCCGGTTGCGGTGCAATTTGGTGCACACAATTGGCACATGCCATATTTGAAGTGTGCAAAATGTCATGCTTCTATCTTCATTATTAGCTGAGAAAAACGATGTGGTGCATTACTTTCTGAACGCCCCTCGTGTATATATATATATATATATATATATATATATATATATTATATATATATATATATATATAATATATATATATATATATATATATATATATTATATATAATCTTTTCTCTTACTGTTAATGTTCTGAAACTTTTGTTACTACTTCTTGTATATACTTGATATACTGAACTTTTCTATGACTATCCTGTTTTATCGTTTCTAAGTAGGGGTTCCGAAATATTACATTGGGGGTGTTTTTTTCCCCTATTAAGTCAGTAAAACTGAAATGAAATTTTGTCTAATTTTAGCCTATTTATGACAGATGGTGGGTGGAACTGGTCCGTGTCAAACGGGTAAATACTTAAAATAAAAAAAGCAGACTTTAAGATGTGGTCAGTTTCTATTTCATAATCATTATCGCCACCCCTCAGTTCCCCAACGAGCATAGGCCTCCAACAAACTTACGCCAAGTCTGCCTGTCCTGCTCAAGGCCTTTCCAAGTCTTCCTCGTTCCTGTTATGCCTGCCTCCAGTTCTCTTCTCCGAGTGTTCTTATGTCTCCCTCTACCTCTCTTAACCTGGGGGGTTCCAAAACAAGGACTACCTTGTAATGCTATCAACAGGTTTCTTCAGTGTGTGTCCTATCCATCGCCAGCGTCTGCTTCTCATCTCTTGTTCCATTGGTTCTTGTCATCAGTTCTACATTTGTGACCATGTCATACCATTATCTACATCATTACGGTATACTAGCAACAACCCGCCAAAATTGGCAGGTTTTTAATTATAGTGTGTTGTTTCTGTTACACGTATTACATTGCTGCTTCTTCTATAGTCTCGCTTGCTCGCTGTGAATGACGCGATCGTCTCTTCCTTTTAGCCATCTTATCATTTTGATCCATAATAATAAGTCTGCAATACTTTAAATTAAAATTTTGTCTTGAAGAAACAATCAGAAACTTACATTTTAAGAAGAAAAATGATGAGTTAAATCCGTTTCCCGAATGAAACTGGACAGAAGAGTATCTTGATTGTCTTTCGATTTAATGCACACCGTCACACTTTTTCTATTTTCGCGAGAGTACATATAAGGGGAAACAATACAATGTTATTGCCTAACAATACAACCACAGTTGCACCCCTTTAGCTGTGCTCGAAAGTTAATGCACTCTCTCGAAAATATAAAAAAGTGCGCAAATGACGGTGTAAAAAGTGTTACAGACCGACCGACTGAAGTACCTTACGGTGGGAATTATGGTATTTGATGATTGTCTTCATTCTATTTTTATACACAACTGATGCGTCATCGTGAAATTCAAAACGTTAATATATACATATATATTTTCTTTTAAAAAGAAAGAAAACAAATTTGCCTTTCTGGCGCCAAAATGGCATCATGAAAATCAAGGATATTTATACTACAAAAAAAAATTTCATCGTTTCTGTTCCATGTCTCGCTTTTGATTAATGTAATTTACACATGATAGCATTACCAGGCAGTCCTTGTTCTGGAATCCCCAGGAGGAAGACATAAAACAAACGTAGAAGAGAAATGGAGATATAAATGGAATAAAACGGCATTGGGTTTGAGGATTTGTTGAAGGCGTATGATCCTCGTGGAGCTGATGTGTGATGAATAAATGAAGTAATATATTAGGCCTAAAAGTAAAACTTTCTTTACACATGGTCGGCTTATTTATTATTTTTTTCTCTGGAGTTTTAATTCCGTTACATAAATCTGTATTTAAAATAGTTGCTTTTAAGATAAAAATATTTATTGAGAGGCAACTGGTTTGATGGATAGCTACTAAGCATTCGCGGATCCAAGAAGTATTTAATTCATATCAACCGCTCCAGTATTTTTCCCCTACTTGGGACTTAAATGTAAGTAATCGTTAGGTCGGACGATAGATGAATTAAAACATGTCTGGTACTGGACATTGGTAAGTACCCTAAAGGCAAGTAATTCTGCGTGGCGGGACATTGAAAGACAATAAAAGAAACCGCCATCCAACAAAGAGACAAAAAACGGCACCAGGTAGGCGACACAAGGAGACTTCAGTCGAGCAGCAAAAACAGAGGGCTTTGTGACAAGAGGCGGATAATTTCTATATCGTGTGACCAATCCCAAATCAAAAAAATGTTATGCTAAAATATAAAATATGTATAGAATTTTATCAAATTTTGTCTTTTTATTATTATACTTTACTTTTATGTAATTATTTAATAAATAATTATTTTTTTTATTTTAAAATGAGCATTTTTTGTTATTATAGTATATTATAATTTTTTTATTATTATAGTATAAAACTATCAAGTTGTCACATCTTTTCAAATTTTTGTTATTTTGTTTTTTAATTGTCTAAAAAATTATGTAAATAAGGAGTAGGGGAAGGGAGCCTTATCATTCTGATGTGTTTCCCCCCCCCCCCCCCCCCCCCCCCCCCCCCCCCCGCCCCCCCCCCCCCCCCTTCCCTCGGACAATTCCTAGATCCGCCAACATGAAACCTTGCAATCTCTCTGTCTGATCAACAGGTCAAAATCTGACTGAATACACCAATTCCCCACTTAGCGCTGTTAATTCGTTCTTGAAAAAAAAAATCGAGCGCTAAACGAAAATTTATTTTAAAACATATTAAGCGCAAGCAAATAATTATGTATGTACTGTACTTACAAACAATATTTAAAAAATAGTGTGGACTTTAAACGCTACTACATTTGGTTTGATTTTTAGACCATGCACTTGAAAATCGTAGTTTGTCGTGTGCACGGGATACCCGGTTCAACCACATGTGAGTCATAATTAGGGTATATAGTGTTCATCATTCTCTACTATTTCCGTCGCTTGCGGCTACAGTTGTCACGACACAGCTGTCATCATCATCAGACGACTGGTTAGCAGAAGGTTTTGTAGGTATTGAAAATGTTTTTCTGGCATCAGATGTAGAAAGAACGGCTGCTTTGTCAATGGAGGCAGAAGATATTGGAGACTTAAAAAAAAAAAAAAAAAAAAACGAATCGAGCTCGCTTTCCTTTGTCTCTTCAAGAAGCACCTTGTAGCAATTAAGATCTTGTTCTATGTTACGGATTACTATAGAATTGCATTTAATTTTGGGATCATGCTTCATTATACTAACAATAACAATGCTTCTTGGCCATCCCATCACCCTGAATGAACTTGAAAGTTATTTTCCTGCCTCCCACGGAATTTCGCGCACAGCGAAAGATCGAATTTTTTAAGCGTATAACCGGCATAAAATAGAAACAGCGTTATTTCGAACAAGCGCTACTCGAGCAGCGTAAGACCGGGTATTGCTGTACATTAGTATTATTAGTTTTGAAGGATTGTTAAATCATATTTTGAAGGTAGAACTTTTTTCTTTTCAAGAATTTAGGTCATGACATTTTTGTTTAGCATTATATGTCAAGTCTAATAATCCAGTTCGATATACTTTTATTTCGGTTTCGCCACATGTGTAGATTGACGATTTGCCCACACCCGTACTAATCTGAACTTAACATTTGATTGGAAGATATATTTTTAACATGTTATATACAGCAAACAATTTTATGACTTTGCTCTGATAACAAAAAAAAAATTAATTTAAAAAAAACTCAAACATACTTACAACGACGACTTCAATTTGAAGGCCAGCCCGTCTTGCACCCCAGAGTTTATCAACAAAGTAGCTCACGCTTGTGTTTATATTCCCGCTGTTCAGTCGAAGATAGTGGTTGGCCCGTGTGCCATGACGCGCGACGCGAGTAGATACCTCACTGTTCACTCTCGCACGTCTCTAACTGCGCGCGCTTTAATGTTTTAACTGTCTGTGTGCGCGCGCATGTATATGTAAGCGTATGTGTAATGTATGAGATTTATATCAGAGTAAATTGCCACCAGTTTTAGCGTGTGTATGTGTTTGCCTCATGTGTGGTTAATTAAAAAAAAATTAAGATGTTCAAACTGTAGCCAGAAATAGAAGGATACCGAAAGAAGGACACAGAGAAGGGAATAATATACTGCTAGTGCGCTATGAAGGGGACGCCCCGAGCAGACGTAGCAAGAATAGAGCTACAGCTCCTCAGGCATGTCGTAAAAGGCGACCAGTATGAGGTTTAGTATGGGGCTGGCAACCTTATCATGTAAAAGAAATTGTTATGTAAAGCACTGCTGCAAGAACATGTGAATGATTAGGTGTAGGTTTCTTACAAGGGAACCAGATGTAGTAGTGGCTCCATGCTTGATTAGGTGTAGGTTTCTTACAAGGGAACCAGATGTAGTGGTGGCTCCATGCTTGAACTTTGTGTGGTTTTTTACAGGGTACCAGTATCCCAGCTTTAAGGCTTTCATTGTTGATTAATCAGTGAGGGTTTTTACAAGGGAAACCCATTACATTTTTTTTCACCATCATTCTAACATAAACATTACACACCCAACCTCCTCCAACACATTACCCCATAATAAACCGACAGCCTTAAACTGATTAACCTTACCCTAATATTTAATTGTGTTGTCCCTACCATCACCAAACCATTACTACCCGACTTGTTTGTTTTCAACCACCTTCAACTACACCCTTATTCACGCACTCCTTTCCTTAAAAATTTAGACCCCCCCTAAAACTTCCCTAAGAACCCAACCAAAAACCTTTCCCCCTTACAAAAATATTACCAAAAACCTAAAACAACTAACCTTTTTTTCACTTTCAACCCAACCCCACCAAACACAAACCATCCCCTTCATTTGTCACCCAATTCACCTATTCCACCCTATCTTCAAACCTCCAATCCAATTTCCCTCACAACCTTTTGTTCAATCATCAACCATTGGTGATATTAACCCCAACCCTATTCCCCCCACACCACTTTAGCAACCCCAATCAACTCAACACCCTCCCAAAACCCAATACCTAATACAACACATTTTAACTCTGCTTTTACCGGTTTAATCTCCTTTATTTAGTCCATTCCATACATAACCCCCCATAACCCCAATCATTTTTTACTTAAAAAACTTTCAACACCTTATATTACCATAATCCAACTTTACAAAACCCCCACCCCTTCATACTTAACCCATAAACCACTTATACTTAAAAACACATTTTTTATACTATACCTAAACACTATATACACCAACTTAAACTTACCCCACCCCTTAACTCCCCCACCCACTACCACAACATATACCTCTTATCAAAAACCCCTCATATATATATTCAACCCAATAAACTTTTCATATAACCCAACCAATAAAACTACCCAACTTTTCTTATAAATTATTTTTACCCATAAACACTTATACTAAAAACCCACTACCCAAATACCCCCCATTCTTACCACAAAAAAACCTATTTATAAATCCCAACAATATAAATTTATGAAAACCCCCTACTTCTTCTTAAAAACCAACCCAATACCCATCAAAAAATTCCCCCCAAACATCCATATCATTAGCACTTCATCTCACCCCAACTACCTTTTAACACCAACTAATAATATCTTATTAACTCCACCTCATACTTCCATATTATTAAAAAAATATATTACCTATAATACTAAACCTCTATATTAATAAATACATAGGATCCTCCCCAAAACATAACCTTACCTGTCTCTATAAATCACCCTAACCACACCCCCTATAAAACAAAAACACCTACCACAAACAACCAATTAACAAACCCCCATAAAATCACACCCCAAAACCAAAAACAATCCTTCACCCCAACCCAACACACAAAAAAAACCCCCACACCCCATAAAAACAACATAACCCACACCAACCACAACCCACTTCCCTCAACCCCAAATATAACCACACCCCCAAACAAACCCCCTTCCAACTTTAATACCCACAAATCCCCACACATTAAACCCCCCAAAATCCCAAAATCGAAAAACCCCACCCAAAAAAAAACCCAAACACCCAATCCCCACAAAACCATAAACACCACAAAACCAACCAACCCAAAAACTAAAAAACCCAAAACCCCCCATTGACCAACACCCCCCCCCCCACAAATCCACTAAAAACCCCCACCCCACCCCAACACCCAACCAAACCACAAAAACCCCCCCCCCCAACCCCCAAACCCATAACATCCCAAACCCAAACCCACAAACACCCATACTTAACAACACCCCATCCCAAATAATCAAACCCAACCCTAAACCCAAAACCCCCCAACCCCCACCAAACACCCTCTAAAAATCCAAACCCAACATTATCACCCCCCAACCCCCCACCCAAAAAAAAACCCACCAACCCCACCAAAAAAAAACCTCCCCCCCACCCAACCAACTTCAAAACCCAACCCCCCCCCCCCCCCAACCCCCCCCCAAACAACACCACACCCAAACCCACCCCAAATAACCCCCACAAACAAAAATACCCCCAACCCCAACCAACCACCAACCCCCCCCCTAAACCCAAAACCCCCCAAAAAACCCCCCCCCCCTCACCCCACCACACCCAAAACAAATATCCCACTAACCAACAAATAGTCCACATACCAAATTAACCAACATTACAACTAACCCCCCCACAACATACCACACCCAAAACCCATCCAATACCACACCCACCATACCCCAACCCCAAATAACCCACCCCCCAAAAACCCCCCCCCAACCCAACCCCCCCCCCACATCCCATAAACCCACCCACAAAAATCCCACCCCCAACCCCCCAAAACAAACCAAACACCCCAAACCATCCAAACCATTCCCAACACCAACCCACAACCCCCCCCCCCCCCACCCCCCCCCCCACCCCCAAACCCCCCACAAAACAAACTACAAAAACCCCTAACCATCCTCCCCCCAACCCCACCCCCCCCCCAACAAATCACCCCCCCCCCACAAAACAAAAACCAAACTCCCCCCCCAAACCCCCCCCCCCCCCCCCAAACCCCCCCCAAAACCAATAACCCCCCCAAACCACCCCCAAAAAACCAACCAAAAAACAAACCCCATTAATCCCCCCCCCCCCCCCCCCCAACCCCCTACCCCCCAATACCCAAACACCCCCCCAACCCCCCCCCCCAAAAAAACCCAAAATCCACCCCACCCACCCCCCCCATATCCAAAAACCAAAACCCCCCCCCCCACCCCCCCCTACCCCCCACCCCCCCCCAAAAACCCCCCAACCCCCCCCCACACCCCCCCCCCCCCCCATCAACCCCAAACCCCCACCCCCCCCCCAAAACCCCACCCCCCCCCCCCCCACCCCCCCCAACCCCCCCCCCCCCCCCCCCCCCCCCCCCCCCCCACCCCCCCCCCCCCAAACCCCCCCCCCCCCCACCAACCCCCCCCCCAATTCCACAACCCAAAACCCCCCCCCCCAAAAACCCCCCCCCCCCCCCCCCCCCCCCCCCCCCCCCCCCCCCCCCCCCACCCCCCCCCCCCACCCCCCCCAAAAAACCCCCCCCCCCACCACAATCACCCCCCCCCCCCACCCCCACCCCCCCCCCCCCCCCCCCCCCCAAACCCCCACCCCCCCCCCCCCCCCCAAAATCCCCTACCCCCCCCCCCCCCCCCCCCCCCACAACCCCCCCCAACCCCATCCCCCCCCCCCCCCCCCCCCCCCCCCCCCCCAAAACCCCCCCCCCCCCCCCCCCCCCCCCCCCCACACCCCCCCCCCCCCCCCCCCCCCCACCCCCAAACCCAAACCCCCCAACCCCACATTCCCCCCCAACCCCCCCCCACCCCACAACACCCCCCCCAACCCCCCCCCCCCCCCCCCCCCCCACCCCCCAAACACCCCCCCCACCCAACCCCCCCCCCCCCCCCCCCCCCCCCCCCCCCCCACCCCACCACACACCCCCCCCCCCCCCCCCCCACCCCCCCCCCCCCCCCCCCACCCCCCCACCCCACCCCCCACCCCCACTCACCCCCCCACCCCAACACCAACCCCCCCCCCCCCCCCCCCCCCCCCCCCACCCCCCCCCCCCCCCCCCCCACAAACCCAACCCCCCCAATCAAAACCCCCCACCCCACCCACCCAACCCACCCCCACACCCCCCAACCCCCCCCCCCCCCCCCCCCCCCACACCCCCCCCCCACCATCCAAACCCACAATCAAAATTCACACCGCCCACCCCACCCCCCCCAACCAAACACTCCCCACAACCCCCATCCCAACCCCCCACCCCCCAACCCACCCCCCCCACTCCCCCCCCCCCCCCCCCCACCCCCCCCATCCCCCACCCCACCTCTCCCCCTACCTCCCCCCCCCACGCAACTCTCCTCCTTGTTAACCAGCACTATATCTCCATACGCTCCCTTCTCCGACTTTTTATTGCTTGGTTATAGGGATTATCTTTTGTTCATTTGTTCACTGTGTTAGAGGCGTGTTCATATGTCTTTAAACAATTTCCTAGATATGCCCTATTCAACTATTGACTTCTTTTTCTAGAGCAAGCAAAGTTATTTCCTATTACACCTTTACTTTCCCGCTGTAAACCCGGTTCATTTAACTTTTCACTTCTATATTCAGCCCACTAATTTTGCAACCTCTCGCAAATAAACACTCATTTTAAAACTTTTTGGCTACAATCTGATCTAATGATTCTTTCCAAACCCATTTTCATACTAACTTGTATGAATACACTAAACCATATAATCCTGTTAATTTGCCTTCTTGCGCAGTTAGGCACCATACACCGATCATCATTAGATTATTACCCCTCAAAACCACACTATCACTCAATGTGCTTTTGTAATTTTTATGTTTGTCGTAGGGTATCTATTGCCTACCAAAACGCTGTTTTAGCTCCTCTACACTCCAATCTTCTTCTTATATTACTAGAGACGTCTCTTGTGTTTTGCACTCTGACCCTGTTGTGTGAACGAGACCGTGACTAGAGTTTTTATCTCCCGAGGTATACTATTTATTTAGTTAGTACCTCGGCGCAACGTAGCATCACAGCTACTCATTGCCTACATGACCTCAGTGTGTGTGTCAGATCTCTCTATTCTTCCTTTTACCGTCTCTCGCATATTATTTCTGTGTATTAATTTTTTTACCTTGTCTTTAATTTACTGCAACACCTGAGTCGTAAAGCAAACACAAAAACAAACATGTAGAAACAGACAGAAGCGGTCAGCAGATTACTGTAGGGTAGCCGAACGCGAATCTAACTAGTTCCTCAAACAATCCCATTAGCACACTCCCGCTCCTCCCACTCAAAACGCAAAACACTCACTCTGGATCTATACCAGCCACCCCCCTCGCACCACTAACACCACCAGCGTCACCGAGGACATGTACCCACCCCCCCCGCTACGCTCCCCCAGCGACTCTCGTGTATCTTCCGGCTGGTCCTCTATTCTATCCACCAGCAAAACCTGGCTACTTATCGGAAGTGTTGTTGAGATGTCTCTTGTGCTTGTAGATTACATGTCACTATTGGTCAAGTGTGTCTTGGTCTGTGTTCGGTATGTTGCGATTTTGCAGCCTCTCGACATTGTGTTGGTAGTGTTTTTATGGACCGTACTAGTGAGTGTGGTATCTGGTCAGAGGATTTTTACAGTTGAATGTCCAGCTAAGGAACACCTCTGCGTCTGACAAGCTGGTGATCTCGATCCTTTGATGCACAATGTTTTGTGTCCAATAGTGGATTTTCTGCTTGGATTTGAATTTGGTAATTCGTGGTAGACTGGTATTTCTTTAGGAGCAAACGGTACCCACAGAAACTCAGCCATCAACGATTATCAATCTTTTCCGTAGTAGATTCCTAAGGGCTCAGTATATCAATTACTCTCTGTTCGGTGCCTTCTGATAACATATTGTCTATGCTTCTTTTGTTCCTACTAAATGCTCTTTCACACGGATTATTTGATTACATTTTGGGTTCGTCGAGGAGTTTGGTTTTCCTCCAGACAAACAGCTATAATTTTAAATAACTGGCAAAAAAACTATGTGTCTGCTTCATATGGCTGAGATGCTTTATGTATAGTCCAAACTTGTGCTTAATTACTATTAGGCGTCTTATTGTTAGCAAAATAAGAACTCCCTATGTCTAGATCACTAAGGCCATGCATCTGTTTTTAAAATAACTTGTACTTACCTTGTCCTCCTTCGTCTGTGTGATCCCTGATTCTGTGGTGGACGGGCGAGGGCAATTCTGTATTCTTGGATCAAAATCTCAAATGGGTCACTTAGTCTGTTCCTACGTTGGAAGCAGCTCCCGGGGTATCTTTCTATGTCTGCTATTGGTAAAGTTCAGGACTCTACTTCTAATTATGGCTTTTTGTCCTTCTATTTAATCTGTGAGAGACATGATAAGTGAAATCTTTGTCTTGTGGTCTTAAGGAATTCTGCGTTGGTTTAGATGCTTCGCATAACTTGAGTCGTTCTTCGCATTGCAGTCTAAACTTTAGCTTTGGCTTTTGCCTGATGTTTTAACTTGTCCTCTACATCACAGCATTGCTGAGTGGAGGTGATGTCTGGTGACTATGCAGTGGCTTCGTCCATAATGGAGCTAGAGTCAATGCATTTGGATGTGCTTCTGAGTTGTAGCTGCCCTTTCTGTAGTTCATTAGGGTGTGTGTTACTATTTGCTTTTGCTGTTATGTAATTGTTTTACAAACTCATTTAAGTGTCGCTAAACCTCGGCCCTTAAAATGTTTTTGAAGAGAAAGGTCGGTATTGCCTTGCCGTCTTGTTAAGGTTTTAATTATATACTGATATAGGCTGTGTGGAATGCGTAGCCCCGATATCCAGTCAAATTTACCGACTCTATGGCACCATGCCGTATGGTACCATGCAGATTCTGGTGTCTCTTATCTATGGTTTTAGGATGTCGCTTCTACGTGTGGCGTTGCAGTAGGAACAGTTGCAGCTGGTACTTTACATCGAGAGAAAATCGAGGCGGATGTACCGGAGTCCACTATAGACATAGTCTGCACAAACTTCGCTTTACCGTTATATACATTTACTTGCACGCCACAAAACTTATTCAGTGTCTACTTTTATGTTATCATTAGAGCTAGTACACCGACTGCAGCATTCAAACTCATGTTAACTGACAAAACATTGTCCAGAAGACCTACAAAATACTCTAAACGCATAGTTGTATGGAAAAACAAACTGATTCATAGCTCAATGATTAGGCGCCAATAATACGATACTACACTTCTTGCACGTGGTTCAGCTGGCAGATCGCTTAAGTTCATAGGAAAATAATCTAATTATTCGCTTCCTGATGCTAAGCAGACTCAGATGTATCTACAATAAGTCCTTGGTTTACTGTCTGCCACGGTGAGTAGCATACATGGGGTTCTACAGAGTCAGCTCGACGCTTTATAACCTTTATTCTTTTAGTCTAACACACTCGGCTCCTTAGATCGTGATCTCTCTTGATATAAGAATCGGTCTGGAACACAGGTGCAATAGTATTGCGCATGGGTCTAGGAGCTTTTGACCCTTAGATCATATAACTAGTCTCAAACTCATAATGAGGATTGACCGTGTGACTTAATCCTAGTCAAGTACCATCTCGGCATTGATGAACGTGTAGTAAAGGCGAGCAAAAAGGCGACAAAATGACGAACCTCTAGCCATGATAGCCTAAAGTTCGTACAAGAGGAAAATACTGTATGTTTCGGAAAAATCAACCATGGGAATCTTATGCTCCAGGCAGGCTTGAAGTAGATACGCGGGAAAAATAGTCTAGTAGCTAACTAACTTGACAAAGATCTTCATGTTATCTTCCCACAGGAGAAGTCACAAGACGAAGTCGCGTTCAACACAATCCGTCGTTAATCTAGTCCATTTCTCAAACATCCCCGACCTGGGCCGGATACAAACAAACGACATTCTTTCAATAGTAAGGTGACATAACTTGTGACAGAGTGATCATATTCTGGAGTTGAGTGCTGTTCACAATATAGACGATTCTAAGAAACATCTCGAGTAAAAAAGTCTTCACCAGGTCGCGCCTTTTATGGACATGAACCAGAAGCGTTAAGAAAGGTGTTCAGAACATCTACAACAGTTTGGACTGTACTACCAAATAAGGGATATGGTCACGCTTCGTTCAAAGGACATTTATAGGATCGAAACGTTGTTCTATACAAGAGGAGGTAAAACTTTCCATAAAAAAATAGCAGTATCGATATAGCGGGGCTTTTGGGTACCTTTGACCATAAAATTTTTATATAACTGCATTTCGTTCAAATTATGAATCATACATACGAAAAAAACGATCAATACAGAAGGACTTTGGAAAAATAAAGTACCATTATTTGTAGCAGCTAAACTACTCTACCGCAACCCTCCCGGAAAAAAAAAAAATGAATCACCATTTTTTTTTTTTTTTAATCCTGGAGCTGGAAAAAATCTAGGTATCCTTAACAGGCACGTATGATGGCGCTGATATTCACTAACAAATTAGCTCAATACACTTGCGAGCACTAGAAAAAAAGCTGAGATCATATCCACAGTCCTTCAGACGTAAAATTGATCTTAAGTATCTTACGCGTATATTTTCACAGGAACGGTGACACCAACACACACCCACAATGCTGGCAAACATCATAATAAAAAGGTCAAAATTATACTCATAACCAATATATGAAATCATATTATATTATTATGATATCATACAATGTGTTTGCAAAATTGCGGGTGTAATATAGTTATATGATGTACCGCACTATTTTTATTACATTATGGTTAATGCATCAATAAAACTAATAAAGTTAATATAATGTGTTGATCTTCGTTTGAATAAATACTTTCAAATAGAAGTAGATGTGGTATACTTACATCCGCTACCCTATCTAGGGGACAGGGACTTGATATACTCAAACGTTACACACAATGGACACTAATCCTCGCATCTTCATATGATGTGCTGCAGACGGGAATTTTCATAATT
The DNA here is from genome assembly GCA_024509875.1 of Oreohelix idahoensis. NCBI lineage: Eukaryota > Metazoa > Mollusca > Gastropoda > Stylommatophora > Oreohelicidae > Oreohelix > Oreohelix idahoensis. The sequence goes on along the minus strand of JAMPIV010018047.1, from coordinate 45,369 downwards.
TAACACCAATCTTTATAGGTCTTCTGGTAATATCTCTCAATAACATATCATGACAAATAATTTTATTTAATAATGGTGGCCGAGTGATCTTTTGTGCCCGTATATCACTAAACTAAGCCCTTCTTAGATAATTACATGGTACAAATGTTATTAAATTTCCCCTCTAAAATGTGAGAAAAAAAAATTTCTACCTAATCATGTCATTTATTACACTTGGGACTGTATATTCGAGTAATTATATAATCATGGACAGAAGAAGTCTTGTGGCAATTCGTGGATGACAAGCTGGGAGTACTAATGGTTTTCGCCATCACATAATCCGAACTGCACGGGGAAGACATTTTTGGATTGCCTACGAAGTCAACAAATGAGCATAACGGTTTGCATGGGGTTCTTTGCGGATCGGATATGCGATCTTGATTTCATCGTAGCTCCTGATATGGCTAATTGAACAGTGTTTGGGTCCACCGAGGGTTGGATATCTTGGTTCTTGGGGGGTGGGGTTAGTGTCGAGGTGGCTATTTGGGATCCATGAGTGGAGCCTGCAATTATCATTGACTAGAGATCCTTACCTGTAATTTGTTGTATCCTTGGTCTTGAGAGCTTTGGGCTGAGTTTTCATAGATCAGGTCATTGATACCATCCCTTATTGCTGTGAGAAACCAGCTGGTATTATCTGAGGTTATTATGATGTTCTTTCTTGAATAACAATATTGGATATAGATTTCATCCTGAATACCGATTACATATATAATATTCTATAGAAATAATAATTAATTTACAGTTTATATGGGGGGGAATAGTGTTAGGGGGTAGGTTGTATCCAGTATCGAAATTCTGGGAAGAAGATTATTGTATCTCCGAAATGGATTGATACCTGGTTATGGGATAATGTGACGGTTACTCACTTTTTATTGAAATGTATGCTTGTTTGTTGTAACCCTGAAATTTACGGATTAAATACTTCCGTGGCCATCACTAAGGTGATGCCGATAGCATCAGGCAGCCTTCTTTTACCTTAGAGTGCTACGTTATGTGAGGATGTGCAAGAGTAAATACTTCGTGCTACAGTATTCTTCATATTTCTTTTATATTTTTGAGCTATCGCATCATGAAGTAAGAAAGAAAAATGCTCTCACCTCAATAAACCCATGAAGACATTACGAAATTGTCTTTGCCGCTCAAACGTAACGATTCCCACCCGCCAGGGCCGCATCGATACCATTGTACTTTACTGTCTTAACAAACAATGACCTCATAGCTATGGATACCCGACTACACATGACTAACAACACAGTCGAACCACGTTATCACTCTACCGACTGATGCCACATTCTGAGAATTCAATCTCCAGTTTTTGGTCCACATGTTTTTACGCAATCTGTAACGCCCGACCCCTAGTCCATCTTCGTTAAGAATAGGATCATCTTCTTTAACAATGCCGATTCCGATGATGAATCCACACGACACTCATTAGTAAGTTTTGTCAACGACCGCACCGATGCATACCGCAATACTCCCCTCCACGAACAGCCACAATACGCATACTACATAACTCGTTCAATCCTGGACAGATCGATAAAACGATGGTTTTATCATAGATGCACCCTTCGGACATGCATTTTTCGCATTCTACGCTAGCATAAAATGTTTATATGGCATGCTATCTGCCAGCCGATTGAATCATGGTAAAGATTTAATCTCCGAAATCAACGCATTAGCTTGATTTAGAGACTTGATACCTTATTAGCATCATTTACGCATTTACTAGACGATTACTTAACTTTTCTAACTCCAAAAGCTAAGTAGTTTTTCCTTCAGTGTTCCATTTTCAGGGAGCTTCTATACTCTCATCAGACTCTTTTGTAATTTTTTCCTCAAGCATAGCATGTAACTTTCTTTCCTCAGCATCAGCTGTATGGCTTTTTTTTTAATCGCCGTTTTCAGCCTTGCTATTTCACAGTCTTTTTATCCTGATTCAGTTTGTAGTTTTCAAGTCATCTTATGCGTTGTCCAGCTTCTATGAATTTCCTTGTCTCTTAGTTCTTCAAACATCAGCCTTGAACGTCTCTTTCACAAGGAGAACTCATAGCTACTATTTTTTGTTTCATCCACTATTTCCATTTTGTCAATTACTTGCTCATTAAACGCTCGATTGCACGTTTTAAATTTTCAGCAATCTATTTCCTATTTATTGTATCAGTTAGTTCATATTCCGATTTCTTTTCTTCGACTTCAATGCCTTGGCATATTTGATACCAGTTCAAAATTCTTACTAATTATTCACCTGTCTTCCCGAACTACCTTACCTGCTTCAAATAAACGCGTACTATAATGATAGACATCGATATCGGATCTTAATATGTGAGTTCAGATACCTGAAATAATTTATTTTCCTACTTTTCCAACAATCTTAATTAGCAACAAGACATAATTAAAGTGTGCTTGTATTAACTTTGACTATATTTACTCCAATCACTTGTGGGAAACCAAGACCTGACACCAATTTGTATATCTGTTTGTACAATAATAGCACCAAGTCAACTCTTAATTATCAGTGCACTACCAAATCAGTGCGATAACATCAGTTATTAATCATTACCTGCACTACTAATAGTGCATAAGGAAAAAAACATCAGCTAGTTCTGATTAGTGCACTATAGATCCAAAAAAAAAAAAATAGTGCTTGAGCATATATGGTAACAATAGTGAAAGCTAACTATGCAAGGGAACTATGCAAAACAATTAAACAAGACATGTAAACACTAACAAAGTTCACCAACAATGTCAACACACACAAAGATCAAAGTCAATGAAAACAATAACAAAAAGATCAGAGAGTATGTAAACAATAACAAAGATCAAAGTCAAAATGTAAATCAATAACAAAGCTCAAGTTCCACTGTAAACAATAAAAAATCAAACAAAACGAAAACATTCGCCATAAGTCAAATAAATATAACAGCGAAACTTAAAAAAGAAACTATGATGACAGGATGGAAGAACTATGACAAACAAATGACCTGCTTACAGTATTTAACAAAAATTTACGTAAGAATGAAAATAGAAAAGAGCGGAGCCAACAAATACATAACAATTGAAATACGGAAACTAAAAAAACAACAAAGAAAGAGAGAAAACAAACAAAAAAAAATATACAAAAAACGATAAATAAGCCACAAACTCGTTCACAAGCTAAAACAGATATAGCACGATTGTCGCTAGCAAATTTCACAGTAGGAAATTCGAACAGTCCCCTAACGAAACAACGTACACTGTAGAACCTCTGTGGGTGGTATCTTCTACTGAAAGGGACACCGACATACGAGAAAACCCGCAGAAAAATATACACATATAAACTACCAATCAATAAAAACATATACTCATGTAAAACATATAAGAGTGCGAAAAAAAATGTTGATAGAACAGAATGGTCTCAGTGTAGAACAATAAGGGCCACAGTTTCACAAAAACAAAACGGCCACTTAACTTTATGTATCCACAGTCAGCACAGGTCCAGAACAGGATTGTGCATCAGCATTTTATTACGGGACAATGATAAACGTTGATCCATACTAGCTCTCGTTAACTGCCTTGAAGAAGGAAATACTGAAGTTCTAACAGCGATAACTGCTTCTGACAGGAAACAGTTCTGACTACTTGACCTTCTGAATCTTGCATAAACAGTTATTCTGAGGACTGGAACAAGTTGTTACGGCTCCACATGTTCTTCTTCTTCACACAGATCAGGAAAACCATTAGCTCGGTAACTTGTCCCTTTATTTGTAGACCAAACTTAATACGTCCGAGAGCAGGCGGGTAGTTTCAACATATCAACAACTGTCAGTACTGCTGGTCTTTCAAAAAAAAAATTTCATCAAAGGTGAAGAAATAAGCAACCTGCAATGTTGTCTGTGTAGTTGCTGATGATGTTGGGGTTTGTTGACCCATTGAGAGTGGATAACCTGAATAAATAACCACTATTGGCCACAATGAATTGATAAGGGTGGAATTAGGATGCGGTCAGGTGACCACCGAGATCGTCACCAGGTATTACAATGCAAGATGTGGGTGTTTATAATGGTTTCAGACTTGTTAGCGGTGTGGTGTGTTGCAGATAGAAACAGTTCAGGGTTACCACCAATGGCTAAACATGACGTCGTAAGAGTTCAATAAAATGGTGTTAAACTTCGCCTTTCAGGTTATATTACCTATGTATTGCACGCCACAAAACCTGTCATGAATATTTATGTTATCATCAGGCATAGTTATCCGAAAGGACTGCATTCAATCTATGTTAACTGATTCAGTCAGTAGGAGTTCATATCCTCATTAGTTGTATGAAAAAACAAATCATATTGCTGACGTTTGATAAAAACTAATACAAATTACTTCTGCAAAACGTGTGTCCCGTGCAGGGATCCCTTATGTTCATAGACAATAATAAATTATCTTCCATGGAGGGGATGCTAGCTAGATCGATGTATACAATAGTACGTTTATACTGTCTTGCCCAAGTGAGTACGCTCATACATGGATTTAAGGTCAGCTCGACTTTATCCACCTTCCTAAGTTAAACTCCATCTGAACTTGGACTTGATCCTTGACTATAAACGAATCCTCTTGGAATCCACAGACAATAGTCTTTGTTGGTCGCGTTGGAGCGGGACACAATAGATATATACAACTAGGTTAGGATAATCAAAGATACACGATGATTAAATCCTAGTCAAAGTTACCTTTCCCATTTTGAATCACATACTCAGGGCAGAAGCAATAAAGGCGGACTAAAATGACGAACTATCTAGGACGGGATTAGCCTAAAAGCTTCCGATACAAGAGGAATTACTTATTTCGGAAAAATCAAACCTGAAACATTATTCTCCATCAGGAGGCTTGATATATACTGGGAAATAGTCTCTTAGTTAGCTAAACTAATCACAAAGAAATGTATTTCACCAGAGAATAAAAGAGCAGTCGGTCGATACTAAATCAGTCATTTCTCAATCCCGACCCTGGCGGAACAACAAACGGAACAACTCAGTCGAGACCAGCGCAGACGTGAAATCTCTGAGTCGCTGTTCAAAATATAGACGTTCTAAAGACAACATTCGAGATAAAAAGTCTTACTCACAGTCGAGCATTTTTTGGACAATGACACAGATTTTTGAGCGTTAAGAAAGGTTTCAAAACATCTACAAACAGTTGAATGTACTACCCAAATAAGGGATATGGTACGCTTCGTTCTAATAGACTTTATAGACGACGTGTCTCATATACAAGAGGATGTAAAAATCATAAAAAATAGCAGGTCTCGATATATCAGGGTTCTGGTCTTTGACCTTACAAAATATATATTATACAGCATTTCAGCTCAAAGAAATGAATTCATACATACGAAAAACGATCCCATACAAAGTGGATTTGGAAAAAAAGGTAACTTATTTGTGCGTAACCTTGACTTTTTCCTCCTCTACCTTAGTGTGAAAGAATTTGAGTGTTATCGTTAAGGTTTGTGTCCCTTGTGTGAGCTTAGTGTAGTTGTAGGATGTCTGATGGTGTTGTCACTATCCCTATGCATCTTGGTCTTTCACCATGACTAAATACTCAGATACATTTTGTTGTGTAGTTGAGCAGTGGTTATATTATCAGGGCTCCATCTCATCGAGCATGACCAAAACACTTAATTGCTCTTATCTGAGATCTTCTTGTATTACACTGTATTTGATGCAGGTTGATTAGTTCTGACCAAATTTATTCTCCTAATGTCATCATTTCATCTTTTCTGTTACATTATTTTGTAAAATGATTTATTTGTTAAATTAATCTTAAGTGAGGAATTAGGAAAGCACAACAAAACTTATGGAGCAGGGACAACAACCGCTGCACACTGGCACTCCCTGGCAGAAAGCGTGCTCCCAAGTGCTGTGCAGTTGGTAGTTTTGATGTTAGGAACTTAGTTATATTATTACCAATGATGAGGCCTGTTACAACACCTCGCTCTTCAGTTGCTCACTCATTACAAACTTTACCTGTGATCACACAGAACTTATTCTTTGTTCTGCTCAGAGACCACTGCAATTACACCAGGGCTTTAACCTGACCAGGTAAGAAAATCCAGTGATGTCCAACTACCGTAGACTGTTCAGTAGAGCTCGTTTTTTTTCTTTCATTCCTCGCCTCTATATTTTGTGCTGTTTAAATTCTGCTCTTTAATTTGATGTTATCATCTGAATAAGCTTCAGCCTCACTTAAAGGATACCTTCTTTGTCTTGTCTTTTGGATTGGATATTTTAGTATGTAAACAAGAATTTGAGGAGTGGCAAGAGAACTTTCTGCTTGAGTAAAAGTTATGGGTTTGGAAACCTGGTTTCAGCATACTGTCTATCAAATAATGAGTAACCGACTCTTGCTTCGACTTAGGGGAAACAAAGGAAACTGGCCTCCTCACCTCAATAAAGCGGGGTCTAGTAGAGTTCAAGTTCATAACACTTCGCCTCCCTACCAGAGTATCTTCACTACGAGAATATCTTAGTACAACAAATAAGATTGTTGGGCTGGTCCAGTTTTATTTTCGAAAAGATGTTATAAACCATTATTATATTGTTGTTGCTCTGTATATTGTCAAGCAAGTCTTGTTTGATGATTTGTTTATTGATTTTTTTCTTTCAAGAAGTCTTTTATCTCTCAGCACGATCTCAAAGGGTTGCCATTTTTTTTAGTGTTTTGTTTATGTCCATGACTGGCTCCCACAGCACAGCTAAGAGTGTACACACGGTACTGATTGCCTTTCTTAGCTTGGACAGGCATCTCAGAGGAGAAGAGCAGATTTGCTCAGGTACAAGTTCCATCAAATGAAAAGTATTTTTCTTGCAACCAACTCTTGGTGAGAGGAAGTAAGGAACGAGTTTTTCCTGTGTATATAGAGGTCAAATTCACATATCATATGGAAATGCATCATGGAACTCAATCAGTAAACAAGCAATGACGTGTCCCTGTAAGCCACAGAGAAGTGTTTTACAGAAGTATTGTTAAGAAACTTTTCTTTTGACAAGACAAAACCATCACTATCTTATCTCTGTTCATCATACTATCTTTTTTTTTTCCAGTTGACATGGAAGGCCAAAGTCCACTCGTCTTATTGTTTTTTAGTTCAATCTTTCTGTTGTTATGATTACATTCCAACTTTCATCTTCTACCCATCCTTAAAAACATGCCAAAAGAAAAGTTGACTGCTGCTCTATCTATTCTAACATGAGGAATAAGTTTCATTGTGCCAATGGTATTTGTCAGTGACATCTTCATTACTCTCTTTTTACTGGTCCGTGGTATTTTTAAAATTTTAATGTAAATCCCACCATCTGTGGTGTTTAGTGCTTCTTCTTCTTGTTTATTAAGTGTCCTAGATTCACATTCGAATATGTCACGATTAGTTCTATATAAACTGAGGAAAAACTCTCTTTCTGACGTCCACCGACATAATTTGTTGACCAAAAGAACATCCTTTATCATTTAACCAGAATGTTGCTTTTGTTTTTGGAGTATCATTTACTCTTCACTGTTTGAGGGACAATTCTATTGCGGGAAAGAGAAAATTTTCTAAGGAAAGAGAAAATCTTTATGAGGAAAAGAGAAAAAATCTATTCATTCACTTATTACAAGTGTAAATGAAGTCTCTCTAAAACATTTTGTTAACCCCCATTTTTTTTTTTTTTTAACCCACTTGTTATTATTTTGTATTCTGTTGTAGCCACATATAAAACCTGAGGAAAGGGAAAACAAAATGCTCAAATCTAAAACTATAGCGAAAAGCTGCAGTGATCCAGATTGTTGTTCATTGGGAGCAAAGACAATGGGAAAATAAGTCACAGTTGAGAAATAAATGCTGTAACAATTAAGGTTTTCATGAAAATTCTCAAGGCTCCTGTACTTATTGATAAAGCTGAGATAAAGGATACTACCCCTGATTTGTAAAACTGATCTATAAAGATACCACTCTAAGTTTTAAAGTGATTTAAAGGATATCACCACTCTAATGTTCAAAAAGCTGATATGAAAAGAATACGGAGACTCTTAATGTTAAAGCGTGATAAAAAAGATATCGAGGTTATAATATTAAAGTATGATGTAACTGATTGCCAGACTTCCTAATGATAAAGCTGATATAAAAGATATCAACTCTAAGTTAAGCTGATATAAAAAGATATCAAACTCTAATGTTATAGTGATACTAAAGATATACTCTTAATCGTTATAGCTGAAATAAAAAGATATCACACTCTAATGTTAAAGCTGATATTAAAAAGATATACTCTAATGTTATAGCTGATATAAACAGATATCACATCTAATGTATAGCTGATATAAAAAGAGTATCCATTAATGTTATAGTGATATAAAAGATATAACTCTATGTTTAAAGATGTTATAAAGATACCTAAACTCTAATGTTAACTGATATCACACTCTAAATGTTATAGATGATATAAAAGCAACACTCTAATGTTTAAGCTGATATAAAAGATACCCCCCACACTCTAATGTTACAGCTGATATCACACTTAATGTTATAGCTGGATACAAAAGATATCACATCTAATGTTAAGTGATATTTAGGAAGATTAAACCACCACTCTCCCCCTTATAGCTTAATAAAGATATCACACCTATTATGTTTAAGTGATATATCAAAGTATCACAACTCTATATGTAATAAGCTGCTATAACGATATATCACACATACTGTTTTAGTGTACTAAGGAAACCAACTCAAAGTCGTACATAAACAATAAAAAGGTTGTCATTACTAATATTAATTTACTCATTCAATTAACCACAAGCAGCTGAAGTTGAAACTTTAATACAACACAGACAGCTTGAGTGCTTTTGGATAAAAACACATGATTCATTAACATAGCTTTAACTCCCTGGGACAGTGGGAGAATAATTAACACAAACTTCATTAGCAAAAGATAAATCAACTAACACAACATTATGTGCTGCATTTTTAGGCTTATTTTGAGAAAATATATTATTCAAAAACATACTTTTGGTTTTTTACTTCCGTCATTTTATGCGATGTTTGTTTGTCACTCTGAAGACTTCTCTATCCGGGCCAGATTTTTTCTTTACGTTTATTTGCTGTGTTTATTTCGTTCTTTTCTTGTGTTGAATTTGGGTCCGCCTTTGTTTCATATTCTTTCTCGTTACTGTAATAGTATTAACATACATTTTTATTCCTCGTTTTATTTTTTTTTGTGCTGTGTGATTTGTCCTCGTCATAATGTCATTTCTATAATCTATCTTTGTTTCATAACTTTTAATTGAACTATGGATTTATCATTAACATCCAATGTTTCCAGTGTTCTTTGTTTATTATGAAAATTGACTCCATAAGTAACAAATGTCACGGATGGTGCTGTCAACACAATTCGCTGGCGTTAAAGGGATTGTATTTACAATGATGGCCACTGTAGATTATGCTGGCTTGGCCTGTACTATATGGGAAGATGGTCGCATCCCCAAAGATATTTTCTGATGGACACTGGCAGGATTTTTTGTTTGTTGTGTAAAGTCTCGGCGACACAGCTGTGCGTTCAAGACGTAGGTGCCAAAAGACACATGAGACACTGGGACATAAATCCAGCAACCTAAGGAAGATGGGAAGCAGCCGAATCACACTAAGTGGAGTGCTAGGTGAGAAGGGGTGTGCGTTGGAAAAGGGTGTGCACAGAACGGGTGTGCGTGGCGCAAATGGAAAATAGGAACTAAATATTTTTTAAAAAACGCAGGCTAGAGGGGGCGAGGGCTAACAGTAAAGAAAACCAAAATTAGAAACAGAAACCCAAGACACTAAAATATACAAGATATGTTAAAGTTACCAATAGAACAGGATGCCTAGTGATGGGTGTTTAGATCAATAGGCAAAAATGATACAGAAGAGTATAACACATGTTATGTAGAACAAAATGGGCAAACTTATAAGGTCAAAATTTTTCAAAACTTGAGAATGTTAAACAGGTCCTGTAACTTTATCTGAAATCTGGAGACAAGCTTTTGCTTGGAAAATGGACTTTTGCAGCTTTCAGAAGATCGCCTAATCGCATTAAAAAAAGTAGCCCCAATTGCCAAAAATGTGTTTTTAAAACCAAATGGAGTATACTATAACCAGCGTTCAAAAAAGTTCAGAAATCGCCAAAAATTCTAGACTGAAAAAGAACCCTTTGATTTTTAGAACAATTTTGGTTTTATGGACTGTATACAATATAAAGTATACAGGCTTGTAGAAACATTTCAAATTATGGTACCACATAAGTCACACAAATATTGTACTCAATAATCTACATGTCCTAAACAGTTATTCAAAATTCAACAACTTGAAATGCTTGTAAAAACTGAAATGCTACTGAAAAAATGAAGTTTTTTCCTGGAGTTTTTTCTCGTGTGCTATGACATGACCTTAGCAGATGTGGTGTGTTGTGTGACCTCTGTCAGGTGCATGAGATAAGATACTTATATATGTTGCCATTAGTGTTTTTGTGGTTCTAAGAATTTTCTACAAGGTACGATGTAGAGACAAAGGGAGACCAAGGAAAATGGAGAAGGAAAATGGAGACAGACATTGAATGGAATGAAGAAGACATGGAAGACTTGAGCTGGATGAACCAGGGAAGAAAACTTGGGGCCATCCGTTTGTTGAAGGCCTATTCTCCTTCCAGAGTTCAAGGTTAAGATGATGACATGAATTGATAACAATTTTCAAAACATTTATTCAGAACCGATTTTCTAGTATAAAACTGTGCATTTTTGGGACTTTTCCTAATGTAAAAACATGTATCGTTAAAAACTACCTTTATTTATGATAAACGTTTTTAAAATTTCAACGTAGAATAATGGATTATTTTCAATACAAAGGAGGTATTTAAGGAAATATTAATAATTTTTCTGTGTGGGGTGCTGGCACCAGACTCTGGTAGTGTATCACCAAATAATTTATATGGTACATGTTGTACTTAATTCTGTTCCAAAATCCAACAAAATTCATAAATTGCGACAACACCTCCGGTCAGTGTAGTCTAGGATCCCAGGGACAAGCCAGTTAAGGACTACATTATGAAGTAAAAACAAAAAACGTTTTCCCAAATTATCAATTATTACTCGTGATTAAGAATGGCCAAGCTAAAAGATCATAAACAGTATGTCTTTCACAATAAAAAAATTATCAAGTTATGTATGAAGAAGTAAAGACATTATAAAAAGGAACACATTTTTTTTTTTTAATGTAAATATTTTACAACATTCTTGTCCATGTGGAACATGAAGAAAAAACTGACCTTGCTGTAATGTGCTGACCTTGGGACATGTGAGCTGCTAAATATTGCCAGTAATGAATACTGTGCTCTTATTACAAAAAAATAATCTCAGTTGCGAGCTCAGTAACCTTGAATAACGTATGGAATGGTTCTAGTTCTTCACAAATAACACCTTTTTCTCTAAACCAATTTCTCAAAACAAAAAACATTATTAAACTGGTTAAACACAAGTATTTTTTAGCAATTAAAGCTAAACTCCTTTTCACTTTAAATATGTTGGTGGTGCTTGTTATAGGATAAATACATAGTCTGTGGCCTAATGGATATGAACGCAGTTTCATAATCCAGATATACCAGGTTCGAAACCTGCTGCAGGCGGTTTGGTAGCAGATCGCTTTGTGTGGATTTTTAACAATGGTATAAGCGCTGTACCGTTCAGAAAGCAATGGCAAACTACTGAATGGAAAAAAACTGCCTAGAAAAACTCACACTACTGCCAATCAAAGCTGGGGTTGATTGCACGTCTGTAAAGGATAAAACAACTAACTTTAACCATAGAGAATTTTTATAACAGGACGGTTGTTGTTGTTGTTTAACTAGGGTGCTCAGCTTGTCCACTCTTTTGCCGCCAAAGACGCACAGCTGAAGAATTTATTGCAATAGTGTTCTTTAGCTGTTGAGTGTGCTGTTTGGCCCGTTTGTTTGTAGTTGTTAGGGAGCATGCAATAGCTTTCTTTCTTTCTATGGACAGTCCTGGGCAAAGTGAACTGCACATGCATGAACTGTACCACATGGATGGGTATTGTTTAAATACAGGATGTAAATATGATGTCATTTGAAGATAAGGTCCTCCCTTCAGACAAAGCATTTTTGGCCCCATTACCCTGCATTTATTTGGCTCTTTTGGTCCTCTTCTTTTGATACTCTGTCTAACTTTGGATGTGCATTGGAAGCATCGGTGCATCTCAATTACCTTAGAACTTAAATGTTTTTCAAGGAACGACGAATCCATAACATATCAGAGCTTTCAACTTCTGACATTCATAACACTGGACTATCCAAGCTTCAATATTATCTCACACAACACAAATAACTAAGTTCAATATTTTTGGCTGTGTAGACAATTATCATTTCTCTCTTTTTACACTTATTTCAGTCATACATGGTTCTTCAAGTGCGCAGTCATTAAAAACCATTAATACTAATTTTACAGGCCCAAATAAAATATGAAAGACAAAAATGTATGTGCTGCAATAATCACTAACAACAGTTCTTATTGTAAGAAATCAAACTTTCTTTTTCTTCTGGGGAGGGGAGGTTTCTGTTCTCTTGGTTGATCGATGCAGAAGAGATTATTGTGATGATGTTGAGAATGTTGAAGCAGGAGGAATACGCTGAAGCCTGGTTGGTACCATGAGGACACAACTCAAGAAAACAACCAATGAGTTGGAACTCAAGTAGCTGCTGCGCTAGCTGAAGATCTCTTCTTCATCATCATCTTTGTCCTTTGAGCTCCTTACGGACCATTACAGCCCGATTCACTGCAGTTGGTCCCCTATGCTGGAAGCCTGCACCAAGTAGTCAACATGTTCTTCTTTGCAGTGTGTGTATAATTAGTTATTACGTGATGAGGTGGCAGGCTCAAGCACAACCTCTATAAGTTGCCTTGTGTGGACATGATGACGTACGTTCAGAGACCAGGGAACTACACAGAGCATGGTCTTCTTGAATGTCAAACAATCAAAGCATAAAATTTCTAAGCTGTGGTCAGTTGAGGATTTAGTATTTATTTTAACAATGAAATTTCTAGTCCACATACACATAATCTTTAGTCAACTTCTATGACAGGCCTGCAGTTCCCAAACCAGGACATCCTGTAAATGCTACACACGTTAGTTCATTGTGTGTTCCATCCATGTCACATCATTCTACTAATCTTGTTCCACTGGCCACACATCTGGTACTTTTCTTGTTGGTTTCAGGTTATGAACAATCTACAGATTTTTTTTAGAAGAATAATGGTGAGTCAGCAACCCAGACTTCTTCTAGACCTGCTCTGGGGGGTTGTGTCATAAGTCTCCTTACATAGACCTTCTTCTGTCTTGGATGGTCTGAGACTGAATTATTTTCTTTAGTTGACCTGTCCATTAAGTGATGAAGTTTCTTTCGTTGCTTCCCGGTTTCTACACATGTCGGGGGTAGTCCTGCCCACTCAACCCACCTCCTTAGCCTCTTTAGCACGCTGCAATTCTTTTCCCAAATAAATTTGTCCTGCAGGCTGCATTCTTTTTCAACACAAAACCAACCCCCAATTTTTTATAGTGTCATTTAATTGTTAAATTTCTATTTTTTTTTTTTGTTTTTTTAGGTCAATTTGCCTCCAATTTTTTTGGACTGTAAAGAGATTAAATGGATGTACATCAATGATGACCGTCCATTTTTGTTGATGTGAAAAAGGAGAAGTAAGACTGGTGAAAAAAAAAAAGAAATCAAAAAAAATTCAATTAAAAAGGCTTTATCCTCACTCCTTGGTGAGCAGCACTGTGGGTGCAATATCTGCCTTAAAATTGAGCAGAGTGTGATAACGCTCACAGCAGAGGGAAATGGACATTGAGAGGTAGTTACACACCTCACCGGCACACGAATTGGGTACTGGTGGCGCTTCTTGCCCGTGTCCCCCTTACTGGAACACACGACGCAGTCTGGTCTGGAACTAAATAAGTTCTTGCCGTTACCAGCAGACCGTTTAGGGTTTTATGGAGTCCCCCAAAGTAGTAGCTTCGCCCATAACTGAATCTTGGTCTGGTGGCAATGCCAAGATTAAACCATCCACTGCCGGGCTGTGGACCCTGAGACTGGTAAACCATCAAGAAGCCCATGAGCAATCCGCAGGCGGAACAGTTTACGCCTTGATCCGAGACGGATGCTTGGCCCTCCACAGGACAAAGCGGGAATTGGAACAAAAGCAAACATCCAAACAGGTAGAAAGGAATAATTTTCTTTCCACCATTTGCTGGTCCTGTTGTAGAACCATGTAGTATTGTCAACTGATTTGTCCACACTATCAATACCTCCCATGTGAACAGGAATAGGCTGGGAGTAACGGCATGGCGTGTCCATGAATCCGAACATTTGGCCAGCATAATGTTTGGATCTAACGCTTCCTTCCTCGAAGGTACTGTCGCATCGTGTGCAGTATGCAGTTGTCATAAGATTCACTGGCCTATTGTCAAACCATGGACTTATAGAGGACAATCTACCTTCTGCTAACGAGTCGTTGTGGATGGTCACCAGCGTTGGGTTTTTTCTGTCAAATTCAGGTTGTGAGGGGGGGACCCCTCGGCAGTTCGTGCCGCAGTGTGCCGCAAGCCCTGTCCTGGGGGGGGGAAATTATCCCCATAGCTCCAGTTGAAAACAGGGCAGGCGATAGAGAAAAAAGTTTGGTCCCATATACACAAACATGGCCATGCCTCATACAGGGGAAGTCAATCAAGGGACTAGGTGACAACGGTAGTTGAGCACAACACCTCGCAAGTAGGTTCCACATGTGGTCTTCCTTCCCAAGGTAGAGCTGCCAATTCCAGGAGAGGTAGCCTGTCTTTGGAGTCCAGCTAGGGCGCCCAGGCTTTTTTCATACCCCACATTAGAGTGTTTGTTGTGCATGTACTGGCATAATGCTGGTCCATAACCTTTGCTCAAAAAGCTATCATACTTCCATCAACCACTTATGCTCTTTGGATGGGTATTTTTTTTTTATAATGGATATTTGCCATATAGGGAAGAAGAGTGGTCCAACAAATGATTTTTGATTTTGAAGGCTTTGTTATGGCCAGCGGTGGCCCCTTCGTGTGGTGCAGCAAGTTTTATATTTCCACCGCGGTGTTATAAAAAGATTATGGATTAGACAGAATACCTGTCCCCTACTCATCACTTTTCATGAAACCATGAGCTTGGCAAGGAAAACAGTCATCTTTGGAAACCCAATACAATACAAACCAAATGATGATTCATATCGTTACACCCTTCAAACAGAAGCAAAGCAAGAAATGCCCTTAAATACTCTTTCACTATACCTCGACATCGGGTGCCACAACTTCAAACTGTGATTACGCACTCGCCTCTTGCCCTTTGCCTGGTCAAAAAACTGAATGGCGTTACGATTTAGTTTCCGTAACTAATGTGTTTCACAACATCATCTGTGATGAACAAATGGAATACATCTACCTCCAGAGATGTCATCGTTCAGACGCCCAACTAAGAGTCAGAAAAGGAAAGTTAATCTTCTTTCACAGAAGATTCAATTTTTGCATCCGGGGTTCAGATCACGTGCACACACATTATATATCAGTTTCCCGATGATAGCCGCAAGGCGCTACATTGCGCCTCTAGCATGGAGAACATAGGTTACTGATATGAGTAAATATCATATCATGTTTTGTATTCGATCACTTCCTGATATATATTGTTTACACACGGTATCCCGTGGTTGCAGGAAGTGACGTCTTGACTCCTGCTTTGAATTGACAGCAGACGTCAGTTTTGATTTGGGACAAGCTAGCGTCTCTAACCGGCAGTCTGCTTGTGTCGTTTGACCAGTATGCATGGAATGTGTCCAGTAGGACCTGATTTTAGAATGTGTTAATTGCCTTTGGGCATCTTTATATTGCACCTGCAAGATCGATTACCATCACTGCCTTATGCTTTCATTAACAGTATAATGTCAGATTAGTCTTAGCAGTGTGTATGGAATTCTTGGGCACGTAAGTTGACTGTTCCATTAAAACTGAGAGTATCAGAATCAAGGACAGTAAAGACATGTGCTAGTAAAAGCTACGATGTCATACCATACTAAAGGGGGAGTACTGTGTAATTAAATAGATGAACTGTGCCAAGAAGTTAGG
This sequence comes from Oreohelix idahoensis, assembly GCA_024509875.1. Classification (NCBI taxonomy): domain Eukaryota; kingdom Metazoa; phylum Mollusca; class Gastropoda; order Stylommatophora; family Oreohelicidae; genus Oreohelix; species Oreohelix idahoensis. The sequence continues at coordinate 29,156 of JAMPIV010018047.1, read as the reverse complement.
CCTTGTTACTGAGTACCTGTGGTGCGGGCCAGGGAGATTGTGTGTGACTGGCCATATTTAAATATATATTATAATTCCTCAAATGGAATATACAAGGAGAACCCTGGAGGGTATTCAGCAGGCCACTGTAATAAGGAGTGTCAAGCCTTAAGTCTAATGCACTCTTACCACAGGACGTCGGGAGGACGGTTCCTGAAGTAATAATAATATTCTTTAAAATTACCCGTACCAGTTTCTGGGGGCCAAGCCATTGGATGCCTTACAAGCCGAAGAGCGCCTAACGAGTCGAGGACTATTTTTTCAAAATGGCGGCACGCATCGTCTGCCAAACGTTTTCATGAATGGAAGGGATTTCCATCAATATGAATGTGCCTCAAGTTGTCACTAAGTTATAAAAGTGACCCATTATTACACAGAAGTCATAGGAACTGACTATCTTCATCCAAGAATCAAGTATTCTGTCAAAAATCATGGACCAGATCGATGTCTTTCGATGTCAGCATGAAGCAATTTTAAGCCTAACCAAAGACTAGGCTACTATCATCATTACATCCCTTGCTTGTCGAAGTCTCAAGAGGGATTGTTTTCTTGGCAACAGATAAGTCTGTTTATTGTTACATACAGCTTGGCTGTGAATACAATCTGTTTGCCTGATATCTGACTTCACCATATGTGTTTTCATTACGTGTTTTTGGTTTTGTAACTAGTGGGCAGGATGGAGGGACTTGATTTGTGATTATTCAATACCGCGAAAGCTAGGTCGAATGAGCAAATCAAGCGTTCTGTAGGGCAGTATCTGTGTGATTCAGATAGAGGACCCAGCATATTCTGCTGGTTGTATAAAAGTTTGCCTCTATTGAATTTAACAGATCCATTTTTGTTAGCTGTGTAGTCATGTTTACCTATTGTTTGTTCTCATAAGTACTGTCATTGTTATATTTTATTTAGTTCGTTGCATTATTGTGTGTAATATTGTCTAGTCTCATCTGACTATCTTTCATTTCATAGATGTCATAATTGTTGTGATATGCGTCTTGTCTTGTCTATTTGTACTAGAGCTTTAGTTTAAATTAATTCATATATATGTTATAGTTATTCCTTTGTTAACCATTTGTATTTCCTTTAGTTGCTCGAACCCTGTCTTGCTGTTCTTACTTGTTGTAGTTCTATTTTTTTCATTACTCCATATTGTTTATCTGAATACATCTACTATTGCAATTATAAATTGATCTGAGATTGGTGGATGAAGTATTGAATATATAGCTGACATATTCATATACATAAAAGTTAAAATATTGTGTATTATTGAGAAACACAAGAATAAGCAACCATGACTTCATTAAAGGATTTATTGAAGATTGGGAAGGAACTTAATTTGGAAGGTCCAGCTTTGCAAGCTTATATTGATAAAGAAGTAAACAGACAAGAAGAACTTCGCAAAGAAGAATTGGAAGAAAAAAGGAGACAAGAAGAACTCCATAAGGAAGAATTAAGGAGACAAGAAGAGCTCCGTAAAGAAGAATTGGAGGAAAAAAGGAGATCAGAAGAGTTGGCTCTTGAAAGAGAAAAATTAGCCTATGCCAGATCTCAAGAAGAGAGTAAATCTCAACAAGCTATAAGATTAGCTGAGATTGAACTGGAAAAATTAAAATTACAACAACCACTGTTGCATCCTGGGGTAGGTGAAGATAAAAATAAAGATCATACTACTGCCATAAGGATTAATTTGCCAAAATTTAATGCATCCATAGATGACATTTCATGCTTCCTAAATAGATTAGAAACTTATTGTGAAGAATATAAGATTGACAAATCTACATGGACATGTAGACTTATGAATTTATTGGTTGGTGAACAATTAACTGTAGTCTCCACTTTGGATGACCAGACTAGAAAGGATTATGAAGCTGTTAAGGTCATTTTATTGCAGAGGTATCAATTAGATGATGAGGGCTATCGTCAGAAATTTCGGTCTTTGTACCCTGATTCTGGAAAAGATTTCACTGAATTCATTTCAGCTGTTAAACTGAATTTTTTCTAGATGGATTGAACTATCCAAGACTGAAAAAACTTTTGAGGGTTTGTCAGATTTAATTCTAAGAGACAAGGTTTTGTCATCTATTAGTTCTGATTTTCTTGCGTTCCTGCAGGAAAGAAAACCAGAGAACCTAACTAAATTACAAACCCTAGGATGTCAATATCAAGTTGCACATCCTAATAGAGTATTGAGCAAAAACAATGTAAGGGACTCATTACCAGCTGCATCGGCCAGGTCATTCCAAGACAATGCACCTAGGTATAGATCAAACAGCATAGATAGGAATCAAAGATTTAAACCATCACATAATTACAGTCAAAATAGAGGTAGATACAATTTTAATAAATACCAACCTCAAAGACATTGGAATTCATATCAGGAGGATAACTTTTATCCACAAAACTCAATTAAGTCCAATAACTGGCAAAATAGAGGAGAATATAACTCAAAATCAAATAGAGGTCAGAAATCATTTTATAGAGGAAATGATCAAAATGCAAATAAAAGATCTTATCATAACAATAATTCCAGACAATCAAGAAACACTGAAAGTACCAATGCCATTGTTCATGATAATAATCAGAACCATAATGATCTTGTAGCACATGCAAATTCATGCGGTGTAGACTTAGCAAATAGTCTTCTTCTTCTTCTTGCGATCGCATCTTTGATGATTACACCGTCAGACGAGTTCTCATGATGAATTCGACTGTTGTTTGAAGTTCCTCTTTAACTCCATATAGCTTTGAGTTTAGTGTTGAGTCATTGGGCCAGTATATCTTTCTTAACTGGTCATACAGAGGACAGTCCTGTAGAACATGCTCAGCAGTTTGTTCGTTTAATCCACATGTGCACAGTGGTGAAGCAGACAATCGTAGCTTGTGCATGTGTTTATTCAGTTTGTTATGCCCTGTCCTGAGTCGAAAAATAGTTATCTGTCCCTGCCGGTCAAGAGTGTGATAGTCGTCTTTAGGTTGGTTCTGTTCTCTTCTGATAGTCTGGATAGCTCTCTTTTTCTCAAAGTATGTGACTTCATTATCTTCTTGTTCACATTCTCCTCCCTTTTTTGCAAGTTTATCTGCCTTTTCATTTCCGAGTACACCACAATGAGATGGTACCCACTGAAGTATGGTTCTCTTTTTGGCAGCTACCTTGTTTAGTTCATTTCTCAGATGCGGGAGTTTACCACCCTTGAGAGCTTGCAGGACAGACAGTGCATCCGTGAGGATGACTACCTGGTGGCAGTCAGAGTTGGAGTTATAAATCATATTTGCAGCTTGCTCTAGAGCTTGAACCTCAGCTGTATAGTTGGAACAGAATTTACCAGTGGGAATGTGCCTAGTCTCATAGTGGTTGTCAGGATATGAGATAAAGATACCGGCACCTCCATTCCTAACAGCATTAGTTGCTGATCCATCTGTATAGGCATGTATCCATGATTGATCGGGATAGCTTTCTTGGATCATACTCAATGTAGCAGTTCGTTTTTGCAGATCATTATACTCACATCCACTTGTGAGACCACCGACTGATGTATTAATTTGGAGGGCACTGCTGGCCTGCTCCCATGGTACAGGGTATAGGGTGGGCTTCAGTGGTGTTGTCTTCATGGATAGGTCTTCTTGATGCTGTCTTATAAGTCTTTTCCCCCGATGCACAAAGCTGCTACGCTTTAGACGTCCTAATGCCAGATCATCTAGTCTTGCCTTCATTGGGTGCATTGGCATACTGTTGTACTTTTCCATCTGGATCATAGTTTTTGTGTCTCTTCTTTCTGAGTATGCCTAGTCGTCTTCGGGCCTTTCCTTCTGCATTTTCAATATGCTTATTCCATGTAAGCCTTTGGTCAAATGTCACCCCAAGATAGGTTGGGGTAGCTTTCTTCCTTGATCACGGTTGTCCCTAGGTGTATGTTAGCTGATTTGTCCTTGGGGGCGAGGGAGAACAGTGTTGTGGAGGTTTTGTCTGTGTTTATTGTGATAAGCCATTTCTCTGCCCATGACACTAGCATGTCTGCTGCCCGCTGCATTCTATAATTTGCTGTGGTGACATTTTCATCAGCGCACCAGAGTACTAGGTCATCTGCATATAAGGCAGCTTTAACTCCTGCAGGGAGATCTTTCACCAGGTCATCGATGTAAACAAGGAAGAGTGTTGGGGAAATTACTCCTCCTTGAGGTACCCCCTGATGGAGCAACACTTTTCTGCTCTGCAGACCGTCAAGAGTGACTCTAGTTCTCCTGTTATGCAAGTATGACTGGATCCATTTCATCATGTTGCCTTGGATTCCACTTCTCCTAAGTTTTGCAATGAGGCCATCTTTCCACACCTTGTCAAAGGCCTGCTTGAAGTCGACCCAGATCGTTAGGACCTTTTTCTTCTCCTGGAAGGCATCTTTCTATTGCTTGAGACAAGTAAGTAACTTGGTCTTCTATACTGTAGCATTCTCTAAATCCAGCTTGTTCCGGCACCAGGATTTGCTCAGACTCTAAATACCATTTCAATCTGTGGTTGACTATTCGCTCCATAGTCTTCCCAACACAGCTTGTGAGACTGATTGGCCGGTAACTTGCAGCCTCGGTCTTACATTTCCCTTTCTTTAGTATGGGTATTGTGATGGCTTCTCTCCATACTTGGGGTACCGTTCCTTTCAACCAGCTGTGGTTGAATATCTCAAGCAGTTTTGTCTTTGCTGCTGAGCTCAGATTTACTAGCATTTCGTTGCTGATGTTGTCTGGGCCGGGTGACTTTTGAAACTTAAGCTTGGAAATAGCCTTCTGTAGTTCTCCTAGTGTGATGGGTTCCCTCATTGGGGCAGGAGTATCTGTCTGTCCCATGGTTGCCAGTATTTCTTTTCTTATCTCTCTCTGATGATCTATGTTAATGGGTAAGTTGCTTTCTGAACTGTATCTTCTAGCAAACAAGTCTGCAGCTTGTTTTCCTCTGAAAAGTTTGCCACCTTCATCCAATGTGATAGTCTGCCTAGGTGAGAAACGCTCTTCATTTAGAGACTTGGACTAAGCTCCAATTGTTTCACCTGCCGTCTTTCCCCATAGGTTCAGCGTTGTGAGTTTTAGTTTCTCCTGCAGCTTTTCCGTTTTTTCTTTTCTAGACTTTGTTCTCTGGAATAAGTCAAGTTTCAACGACTAAGGGGAACGGCCGTAGTATGCATAAACTGTTTAAGTCTTTTACACTACAGACACTATTTAAATGTTCTGCCTGTTCCTTGAGGGTACTACGGCAGCGTGTTCACCTAATCCTGAGCATAACCATAAACCCAGTTAGTCCTTACCAAGTTATACCAATACTTGTAATTTGGCGTCCTGTACTAAGGGAGTTTCACTCTGGGGGACAAAATAAGGCTCAAGCTGGGCTGTAAATGGATCAGGAGTTGGGTCCCACTTTGGGGGACCCTAAACTAAACAACTATCCAACCATCACCACGGCACATTTCGATTCAATCACATTACCCAATATGATGGTCTGCGGACCTGGGACATTATATACTAATTCTTAACAGATTCAACATCACTTATATTTGCCACCCTCATCACCAATGATCTACATAAACCTACAACATGGAGAACCTTTTGTCTTGTTTCAGTCTTTGTATTTGCTGCCACATCAATCCCAGTACACTGAAGCAAACACGGGACAGTTATTGCGACCCCCCATTTGGGGATCTTTAGGATGGGTCGCTAGGGAGTGACTCATCTCTTAGGTATCCTTTCTCATCCTAACTCTTTATCATGATTGTCTGGGGGACTACTAAGGTTGGACCAATTTGAGAGCGTGCTAATAGCCTAATCGGGGGATTATCGCAGGGTCTAGGCTGTATTCAACAAGGTCCCCCCATCCACCAACCCCCAGCGCGATTGGTGCGTCGACACCCTAGGCTTACTATGTTATCCTCCCTATATCAGCATTGAGATCACGAGGGTTTCTCCTACTGTTGTGATGAGGGCAATAATCGCCTCACAGTTTGATAGTTTAAGTTCTATCGGACAGTCTATAGTGCACCAGCCATCCCCTCATTATCTGGGGGGTGGTTAAAAGAGCAGATATACTACCGTGTTCTTGCCCGGATCCCCTCCCACCTAACCCCCCCCCTATTCACTTGTCGCAGTGAATATAGGGTCTATTAAATGCATTCTATCCTCCTCTTCGTTATTTCCATTCGCCCTGGTTCCGGATCCATTGGAAAGCATCGACATAGATCACTCTCTGACATGCCCCACTTATTGGCTGAATCTAATAAATGGTTCGGTGACTAGCTATCTGCACGCAAGATCTAGTCATAGGTGATGTACACTTTACTCTGTGGTTCACCCCTAGGCAAGAACGGCGCACTGACACTTCTGCGCTTTCTCACTCCCTAGTCTGAGACGACCGTTGCATGTGCCCACATTTCTCCAAAGCTTCGTCTTTTTTTGGCTGTAAGTGATCCACAGGCACTCTGGTGATTGTGTGTGAGACTTATGCTCTCAGGTCCAAGCTGATATATCCATTGTTTGTGTGGACAACCTCCACCTTCTGGGTTTACTCTATGTCCTGTGCTGTCACCCTACGCGCAACGCTGCACTCTCAGTACAGGATCGTGGCCCGACCAGCACCCACTATTACCCCTGATATCTAACAACTTCTCGCAGTCTGGTCGCACCTAGCTGTCTAGAGGGGTTCCTCCGGTAGGCTTTAGTTTTGGGCTTGTATCCGAGTCTCAGAAAGCCGGCCTAAAAAAAGACGTCACTGCCACTGCCCATGGTCCTGAGCTCCAAGGGTCCGAAGTTTTGCACCAGTACTCGTGGGTTTACTCTTCTTTGGATCTGTGTACAGTGTCCATCCATGTATGAAAGGTGTTCTATCAGTGGTAGTGCTCCACTGGCCGTCTGCTGAATTACGTCGTGGTATTTGCTACTGTGTTCTACTAAATAGAGGGTCATCCTAATAGATTGGGTGATCCTTGGGGCCTGATGCCCGGGTCGGCCACTGTCGAGCTCAGAATCGCCTTTACTGGCAGGCACAGTACCAACTCGTCAACCTTCCTGACTGCATGTTGTGGTAGGCTCGCACATATGGGGCTGCGAGATCTAGTCACGAGTCTGGGTTCTGGCGAAATGTTGGTACGGGTACCCGATTCGCTCAAAATTGCCTCTAGCCTGGGTTGGATAGTCACAGGCTTAACCGTCTGCGCGGACCCTTGTTACCGTCAGTGCGCGGCCCCCTAGTCCCCGACCCGTGCTCGTAGCGTGACCTCAATTTGGTTCCTGCGTTATCTCCGGTCGCTAAACTAGCCCATGTTATTCCCGTGGCTTCTTTCCTCAGCCATTCCTGCCAAAACTTTTCAACGGGAGGTCCTAGTAGGAGTTCTGAGCAGCTCACACGTATCCTTTCCACAGGCATTTTTATCCTGGCCTGGCCCAGTAGTATAGAGCGCATTCGCAAGCAGACTGGTGTGGGGGGTGTGCCCAAATGTCACGCTCTGGACGCGGACCTTGTTGTACCGACGGCGTGCTGTGCTCGAGCATCGTAGGTGAAAATATGGTTTGGCGTTATCTTCTAAAATCATAGCCTGTGTCTTTCCCGCATGGTCCTCGTTTCTGCCATTTCCCTGCAACTATGAGTTAGGTAGTTTCTCCCCCCAGTTTGAGTTTAGACGACCTTCTCGTTAGTTGTGCTCAAGTATCTTTCCCCCCAGGCATTCTTATCCTGGCCTAAGCTCGCCAGTACAGTGAGGTACCCCACTTATCTTAAGGCATCTTCCTCGTTACAGCATGTCTGGGAGGGGACTTCCAGGTGGGGTAGCACTTACACCCACATCTTCATGATCTCCTCCACACTCCCAGGGGTATACGACTCTATCAACCACGGGCTCTATGGGCAGCCATGGGGCTTCACGTCTCTGAGGCGGTACTGCATTCTCTCCAAACTACCGCTGAGCTTTGCAACAATGTTCTGTTGCTCTGGTTTTGGGCTGCTCCCAGTATTGTGAATTCCTCACCTGTCCATGCACAGAGCCACTCCCACTCGATACCCACCACCTGCCAACCCTCCATTTGTAGTAAGAAATCTAGTATATAGAAAATGCTGCCAAATCATGCGGCTACTCAGTGCAAAGGCCAGTAAGTTGTAGTTCCATTAAGCACAATGGTGGCCCTAAGTGGACATCCCCCCATTGATCTCAGTGTGCAATTGCTGCGGGGGGGTGGGGGCTCCTCAGACACATGCTTTGCAACCAGTCAGGGGCGGGGCTATTGTCAGATTTGTTGCTCGCATCCATATCTCTCTCAAACTGCCTCTGCACCGAATCCGCTGACAATCGGGAGGACTGGACCCTTAACCTGTGCCTCAGTAATGGGAGGCCCCGTTTCCCGGGTTTATTTACACCACATCACAGCCAAATTGACGGCAACTGGTCGCGTGGTGTTGGTTTGTTTTGTTGTGTGTCTTCACGTGTCTGGGAAGTTGTGGAGTCTTCCATGTCCTCATGTTCTTTGCCACATCTCTCATAACACTGCCCGCAAGACATCGGAAGTTTGGAGAGTGGCCTTCTGCCTGATTTTGGGGCCTTTCTCTGCTTTTTTTGAGCCGGAGGTGGGGTGGGCTCCCGGGCATAGTCTCGGATGGGGGGATCGGGACATGCTTGTCCACGCGCTCAGTGGGCCCTGCATCGCGGCCGCCCCCCCCCGCGCCCGCCCCGCCTCCCCCCGCCGCATATGTTGGAGGGACTTGCTCTGCCTGGTTTGATTTGGATTTCCCTTACCGCCTCGGGTTGGGTAGTATGGAAATAGATGCCAGAAGTGTACTGTGCCAGCTCTGGGGGAGATAACGGGGGTGTTTCTGCGTCTCCTTGTGATACGTAGCCAAGGTAGGGCTCACAGTGCTCTTTCCCCGCCACCAAATTGCCGCTGCTGGTTAGGCGAGTTCTCCGTGGCTATTAGTCATGTGACCAAGTGTTGAAGGCAATAGGATCGTCAAGTCCTGAGTCCTCTGTGCCTGTTACGATTGGGTTCCACGATCTTCGTGGTGCATGTCCTCATACGTTCCCCACTCCCTCCAGGAATTTGTTCTCGTGTATCAATCTGGCTCCTTCCAACCTACGTGGGCGTGTACGGTGTAGTGCACCGGTTTTTTTATCGCAGGTTTGCTCCTTTAGAGATACGTTGTGTTTAGCATGAGGAATTCGCACACCTCAGTTACCATGGAACTACCTCGAGGAGGGTGTGGGCTCTTCCGCCACAACGAATTTTGGGGTATGAGAGGTTTTGCTAGGCCCAGAAGGTTTTTGCTAGGCCAAGAGGACTAAACACCGCATTGGTTCGCTCTTTCATGTAAAAGAAATTCAATAGGCCTTAGGTGTGATGCAAGGGGGGGAGGAAACCCCATACTACCCACAACACCAGCACATCATACCCCCTGTATGTAATAGGATCTTGACCTTAGCAAATGGTGTGATAAACTGCATAATTTGCAATTCTTTATTTCTGCCTCAAGGAGTGCCAAGATTATTATGCGGACACCCTCTCCAGTCATGTCATCTTTGAATGTACTGGTTCATTGATCTTGAAACAGAGGTTTTTGTCAATTAATAAGTTGGCTCTTTATCAGAGACACTGGTGAACAATATTGGTCGTTTGCGCAAGGCTTGGTTTGATTAGGTGGATTGATTATACAGGAAACAAGTGAAATGCATAACCTTTGGTGGAACTGTGGAATATTACCCCACAGCAGAGATATTTTTGGACACACCTTATTTACAGGACGAACACTGGTATGCATCTTGGACAATCAAATTGCTGTGAAATTTTATTATGGGAAACATACCTAAATTGAATGTATGTTACCTGGAAAGTATTGAAAATATGGGAAAGTCAACATTATGTTGTTTCAAATGCTGTGACTAACAGACGCTCCAGTCTCGCATGGACAATGTTCATCCACAAACCAGTCATTGATGTGTATTACCTGTAGATTATAACTGAGGAGATCACTTCAGCGATGACGAAAGGAAAAGGAAATATATAATGATGATTATAATTCTTTCTATCAACAGGAAAATAATGTTGATATTAAGGTATTTGAATGATGTGAATATGATGATGACAATTTATTTCAGATGGGTGCTCATTGATAAGGCAAACCTTTATATCAAGACAGAATGATGATACTTCCTTAAAAAATATTTTTCTAATTGCTCATTTGAATGATGTAATGATAGATGACTGTGCAAAACCAATGGGCTATTACTATCAAAATGGAGGTTTTTAGTTAAGAAACTTTCAATTTGCTAATTCCTTAAAAGAACAGATTATGGTTCAGCTTGTGTTGACCATTTTTTTCAAAAAAACTTATTATGACTTGCATCATGATCATTGTCATGTTTGCAGGGACATTTTAGGTGTTGCTAGAACAAAACAAAGAGTTGTGTCAATATTTTTTTTGCCGGAAATTTAAGAAAGACGTCAATTATTTTGTCGTACATGTACCATTTGCCAAAGTGTGTAGCAACCAGAAACCAAAATCATGATGCGCCATTCAAGCATCTGATATTTCTTTGGCGTCCCTTCGCAAAAGATGGGCCATTTGACATTTTCTGGCCCCTTTAAAGGTAACCATTCAGCCTAGAGGTCATCAATATCATGTGTTGACCGGCATAGATATGTGCACACGCTGGCAGAAAAGTATTCCTTTAAAAACCATCCCAGGTAGGATATTGCTGAGGCATTATTCTTGCTTTTTAGTAGAATAGGTTTTCCTGAAAAAACTCCTGTCTGATAGAGGAACTCAGTTAGGTTTGATGCTATGAAACAGGTTTGGATATGTTTGGGGATTCAAAAGAATCTTAGTTCAATTATTACCATCTTGTCTAATGGGAAAATAGAAGTCCCAAAGATCCTTTAAAAACAAATTGCTAACATAAAGGTTACAATTAAATATACTCAAATTGGGACAGGAGTCTGCCAGCCATTTTATTTGAGTGATCATGAGATAAAAAATGAAACATTACAGGCTTTAGTCCATTCGAATTGTTTTTGGCGCCAGACCACGAGGCCCAATGTCTATATTAAAACCAAACTTTTATTAGGTGCTGAGAATGAACCAGGAGATTCAGACCTCTTAGCAGTTTGTGGTCAATTTGAGGAAAAAAAATTTATAGAAGGCATGCCATAATAGAAGTTGGTTCATTCTGAAAGGCAAAGTTAGGTGGCGGTAGGTTATTTATTAACAAACCGCAAATTACGCCAACTTTGGCCTGGGTGATGAATGCCTTACGTATTATTACCCAGGAGTGATAACCAAATTATTAGTCTCATGACGAGGGACCTTTACAGGATTGTGGAGAAAACTGTCTGATGGTTGATTATATTGTCTCAGTTAGAGGGAAAAGAGGAAAAACTTTTCATTATTCAATATGTTACAGCAGTTTCTACAAGGTCCCCATATCTAAGACCAGTCTTTGAGGCTCTTGAATCAAATCTGTCGTCGTCATTTTCTTTAAACTGTCATACGGAGAAATGCTGTTGATTTGATGATGGTAAAGACTCACTTTTAGTTTACTAGTCTTCACTACTTGTCTAATGAAAGTTGGAAAGAAGATGTTGATATTCGCCAACTCTATCTTCTTTCAGATAAGAACAGGTTATTCAATCTTACGCTTCTTTTGCTGATGTCCTTAATGAGTGTCCCAGGGACACCTGATATCATCGAAAACATGATATTAGTCTGACAGACTTTCAACCCCATTATGTTGAAAACCTTACCCTATTCCTATACATGTACAATGTCGGTTAAGGAGGAAACTAGAACAGTTGGTGAAATTAAATGTCATTTTCTCATCTCATTCCATTATAGTTTTCGTTGGTTTTGATCGGAAAAAAATAAAAGGACAAATCTATACGTATATGCACAGATTTTAGACGTTCTAATGCGAACTCCATCCACGACGCGGGCGAACCATTCCCGTGTGATGGTGTTGGAGGTCTTTATTGGACAGGACTTAGATACAGTACATTTTTCTCGAAATTTGCATTCTATCTAAAGGGCTATGTCAAGTGCCTTTAACGGATCGATCAAGCATTATAAAATTCAATCCTTACTTACCAGCTCTCCGTGTCAAATTTATCTGCACGTCCATCTAGACTAACTTGGGATTTCAGGTGATTTCTTTTTTAGGGTATAAAGTAGGTGGTGGTTTTTTGTAAACTGAGGATATACTACTCTTGGATTCTAATCCTTGATATACCTAAAGGACCAAAAACAGGTTAGAAGTATTCTGGGGGGCTCTAACTTTTATGCAAGTTGATCCCTAATTTTGCAGTGTATACGTCCGTGGGTTGTCATCACTGGTGAGAAAGAGTCACCAATAGGTTTGTGGTTAGACCGAGAGGGTCATGTAGCTTTTAAAGATTAAAAATGTTGTTTTCCCAAAGTAACCTATATAGAGATTTGCTGACTTCTAAACATTTTATTCTTAGAGTCGACGCTTCAAAAACGGTCCATGGAGGTTCGCTGTTTGCAGAATGGATGGGATGTTTTACATTGTCACAACACTTTATGTTAGCTGGAAGTAAACGCCGACGTAGCTGCGTTACCGGTCATTGAGAGAGAGCTTCTGGCTCTTGTGTTCTGCTTCTTAAATTGCAGCGTACCAGCTTGGTGAAAGTTTCTCACTCGAGATGGACCAAAGAGCACTTTCTTACTGAAAACAGCGAGATTCATGAATTGCTAAAGCAGCGCGTTGCCTCACTGGCCCTTCAAACCTATAATTTTCCAGATTAACCCATGCAGGAAAGGTGAAAACGTTGATGGCCGGATGTTCTATCCAGATGAGTGAGGGAGCATCAGTATCGCCAGATTGTCTCCGCAAATTGCTGCTTCAATCCAAACTTTGGATTGCTCAATAAGTACACCTACTCCTATGGGACAAGTAGGAATTGTTTCGCAAAAAAAGGTAGCATCTTGAAGGAAACTAAGGCACATGCCTTCTTTTTACTATATTGTGCATACTTCTGATATTACAGCCATTATTGCTTCGTCATGCACTTAACCAGTTGAAAAAATAGAGACACTATGCATGCAACATGATTGATGGTATGAATTTGTCATCTTAAATCAAGAGATTATATTCAAAGCGTTCGTAATATGATGTCTTATTGAATATTGCTCAAGAACAATACTTCCTACTTCTATTACACGTGTACAATGACTTTTGGCGTTTATTTAATGACAATCCAAGTCGGGTACAATTCAGATACTTTGCGCAATTTCAAAATGTTTTGCACTTAATTAAATGTATCAAAGCTTGAGTATAAAGGGAAAGTACTAAATATTACTGACTACATAAGTTAAAAAGGGACATAACAAAGAAATTATATTTCACCATTTATTATAAAAATCTCAAGTACTGAATGAACAATAGTATCTGTGATGTATATGCTATTAATGGAGGACTAAATCGAAACGAATAGATGGAACATGGATTTTCTTCAATGAACTATTTCTTTTCCGGCACATATACTTAAACTAGAAATCATTAAACATGATGTGCGAACTAGTGACTTACTGGAAAACTTTAATTCTTTTAAAATACTTCTCAGGAAGAACTGTGTATGGTCTAACATGGGACCAGTTTTATTAACACTAGTGATATTACATTGGTTCATCAATGTACCATTGTGAAATGATTTTACATGGTGCTTACACTTAGTATAACCTTTATCTTCATTTGTGTAGATATTAAGTTAATATTTCTTATATGACATCTCATAACATTGTCAATTCTCACATGGACATTGCAGAAACATACAATATTAAGAAATCTATTTTGACATATGGTCACAGTCAACACTTATATTTTAAACTTGTCTGCCTTCATTTGTTCTTTCTCGTCTTTGATTGGTTATTACGCATTTTTTTTTTTCCCCCCAATTGGATAGATAGTAGTAGACTACATACCGGACAGACTTAGGCATTTGTTGACATGGTTATGCTGTGTGAGTGCATGACTGACATATTGACCTTTCTTCACTGCTTCTAATTAATGTAGTTTACTTCACATTTGTTGTCAAAAGAAGTTTTGCTAACGATAATGGGTTTTAGTTTTGCTATTACTAAATACCAAACTTGGGTGGTAAATGTCGATTATGGAGAACCGCCCTCTAGGTGCTATCATAATGATGACAGTTGTGTATTTGGATATTTTTCCTTATGGTTTCTCCAGTGACACCTTGTAAGATTGTAACTATGAAAATAATGAAAGTTCCTTTTCATTATTTTTAAATCCAGGGGGGGAGTTAGTAAATATGATATGAGTTAAATTATCATATCCATGTTTTGGATTCGATCATTCTGATATATTTGTTTACAACACGGTATCCCGTGGTTGAAGGAAGTGACGTCTTGACTCTCTGCTTTGAATTGACAGCGACGTCAGTTTGGATTTGGGACAGCTAGCGGCTCTAACCGGCAGTCCTGTGCCTTGTGTTGTTTGACTGTATGGCATGAATGTGTCCAGTAGGACCTGATTTTAGGAATGTGGTTAATTGCCTTTGGGCATTCTTTAGATTGCACCTTGCCAAGATCGATACCATCACTGGCCTTTATGTTTCATTAACAGTATAATGTCAGATTAGTCTTAGCAGTGTGTATGGAATTTCTTGGGCACGTATGTTGATGTTCCATTAAAACTGAGAGTATCAGATCAAGGACAGTAGATGACATGTGCTAGTATAAAAGCTAATTGTTGTCATACCATACTCAATGTGGAGTACTGGGTTATTATATTATATGAACTGTGCAAGAAGTTAGGGCCTTGTTATGAGTACCTGTGGTGGCGGGCCAGGGGTTGATTGTGTGTGGACTGGCCATTTTTAAATATATATATTATAATTCCTCTAATGGATTATACAGGAGTTACCCCTGGGGGTATTCAGGCAGGCACTTGTAATAAGGAGTGTCAAGCTTAAGTCTAATGCACTCTTACCACAGGACGGTCTGGAGGACGGTTCCTGAAAGTATTAATAATATTCTTAAACTTAAAATTACCAGTTACCAGTTACGTTCGGCGTATTGTGGCGGCCCGCCAGCGTTGCTAAAGGTGAATTACCTTTTTTTTTATTGGGCCTTATTGGTAAGTACAGTGTACTATTTCTGCTCACACTTGGGGCCTCAGTACGTAGGATGGCATTCTCCATGTATAAGCATTTACGTGTTTTTATTGGACCCTGTAATCTTCTTTCGATTAAACATACATAATACAAAAATTTAAAACTACAAATAAAATAAATTTAGAAGTCCCAATAATCAATTCAATTATATAAAAAATCATAATCTTTTTTTTTAATTAATGTATGTCAAACACTAGGGGGACCATGACATTCATTACAGAACTGCTATGCTATGGACACCAGAAGGACGGGCGAAAGAGAGGCAGACCTACGACAAATAAAAAAAAAAATAAAAAAAAAAAAAAAAAAAAAAAAAAAAAAAAAAAAAAAAAAAATAAAAAAAAAAAAAAAAAAAAAAAAAAAAAAAAAAAAAAAAAAAAAAAAAAAAAAAAACAACAAAAAAAAACACAAAAAAAAAATAAAAAAAAAAAATAAAAAAAAAAAAAAAAAATAAAAAAAAAAAAAAAAAAAAAAAAAAAAAAAAAAAAAAAAAAAAAAAAAAAAAAAAAAAAAAAAAAAAAAAAAAAAAAAAAAAAAAATAAAAAAAATAATTAATAAAAAAAAAAAAAAATAAAAAAAATAAAAAAAAAAAAAAAAAAAAAAAAAAATAAAAAAAAAAAAATAACAAAAAAAAAAAAAAAAAAAAAAAAAAAAAAAAAAAAGAAAAAAAAAAAAAAAAAAAAAAAATAAAAATAAAAATAAAAAAAAAAAAAAAAAGAAAAAAAAATAAAAAAAAAAAAAAAAATAAAAAAAAAAAATAAAAAAAAAAAATATAAAAACATGGTGGAGAACAGGGTGCTGAGATGCTAAGCATGAACCAGAGTTGGGGCACGGCACGAAGGATGTCCACCGTACTGAGCAAATTGATAGTTTGTTGCGGCCCTACAATAACAATAGGCGTGATGGGCCATGACTGGCCTGACTGTCTGGCCCACTAAGGATCTAAGAAGAGTCAACAGTCAACCACTGGCCTACTTAAAAAACATATTACAGAATACTGCTCTACAAAAGCCGGAAACTTTATATGTTTTCACAAGCTTCTATGGACAGTTTCATGTGGTCTGGACATTGGAGAGGCGGGTCAAATGCATGTGGACTTATGATCTGGATCAAAATACGTGTAGGGTGGACATTTCTGCTGTCTGAGTGTCATATGAAATAAGAATACACAGTCCCTAATAAATATATAGTAAATGACAGTATCAATACAACTCCCAAAAATTTATATCAAAAGGCAGAAATCATTCTTAGAAAGAAAGCAGATCATTTCATCTTTCAGATAATGGTAATTTGCTTCTTCTTCGTGCCCTTTGGAGCTAAGGCCTTCAATAAGTTCACACAAAATCACCTTGATGGATGTATTTGTTTTTGTTGAAGTTTTCTTTGGCTTATAGTTTTCTACAGGATGGTAGTAGTTGCTCTTATGCTCTACTCGTACATTATAGGCCTTCTGTGAGCATGGATTTAATGTCCAGGTGGGCAATCTGGATTTTGAGTCAAGCCACATGGGTGTAATAACATGAAAATGATTCATTCACATCAAAATTTAAAAAAGGTTCCTAATACTACTGTGGTTAAAGGGGAATATTGTTCTAAATGATGTATGCAAGCACATATTTTTGCTTATTGAATCAAACACAAATCAAGGTTGTTCAAGGACAAAAAAAAGATTAATGTGAAACTTTGCTGCGAGATTCTGTGTCTGACCTTTGGTCACAACTTTACCTGAATATCTGAATTATGCCACATCTCAGTTGTGAGTCTGTTGTGTACTGTAGATGTTCACATGTGTTAGTCTTTGATTTCACTTTTTGTTGGCCTGTTGAACTACGTGGGTATTAATGAACCTCCTCAAGTTTTTGCGGACAGCAGGAATATCAGCTTATGTCATTTTTTGCTCATATTTTTTTTCAAGAATCTTTGATATTTTTGTTTTGCAAAATCAATCAATGAATCAATCAAATACCCTTTAGCTCCCCAAAAGAGTATCTAGCTTCAAACATAACACATGCAAAGTCATCCTGTCTCGTTACCATCAGCTCAAAAATTTTTCTATGTCTTTTCTTCAGTTTCATTTCTGTCTCCAGTTATCTTCTCCATGTGTTCTTTAGT
Source organism: Oreohelix idahoensis (assembly GCA_024509875.1). Taxonomy (NCBI): domain Eukaryota; kingdom Metazoa; phylum Mollusca; class Gastropoda; order Stylommatophora; family Oreohelicidae; genus Oreohelix; species Oreohelix idahoensis. The sequence goes on along the minus strand of JAMPIV010018047.1, from coordinate 11,843 downwards.
TCACCCTCTACTTATCTCACTCTGGGGTTTCCAGAACAAGAACTGCCTCGATTCGTATAGAAACAGGTTTCATCTTTGTTGGGTCGAATCCATGCAGGTGTATTCTTCTCATCTCTTGTTCTGGGTCTTGTCATTAGTTACATCATGGTGACCTTGTCGTTCCATTTCAGTCCTTCTATTCTATGCATAAACTCTGTAGTCTTCATGTTCAGTATCATGCCCAGCTCCAATATCCACGATTCTTCAACTTTTGTGATTAATTGTCAAACTTTTGGTTGCTATTTCGTCATACTTTTGAGCTGCTAATTCAACCTCATTTTGTTACTTATTATTCAGTCACACTTGTAGTTATTATTTTGCCACACTTTTGCTGCTACTTTCGCCCAAAGCAAACCACATTTGCTATCCTGAATTTAAAGTGGGTCAAACTAAAGTCAAGATCAAGGACTTCATTACTGCCACTTCTTACCTGCATCTCGGGTTTCCTGCTCTACTTAGACCAGCTCTTCATTCATTCTTACCTTTGGTTCTCCTCTGGATGATGGTCTTTAATAATTCATGGGAAGCGCGTGGTGTAATGGTTACACACTGCGTGGCGATTGGCGGTGATCCAAGGTTCGAGCAATGGCGAGGAGAAACATCATGAAGAGTATCGTTGGACCGCTGGACTTGGACTGGAATTATTTCAATCCCTGCGAAGTACATTTGAAGAAGTTGTCTTATGACCTGGATTGGAATAACCTGAACGGCTCCTGAGGCGACCAAGTTCTAATGGGTACCTCTGAAATCGGCGAGTATCTGCTGAATGGCAAGAGGCACTGTCTTTGTACAGGGAAAAAAAATAAAGGGATACTACGTTATTTTAATTCAGTCTCAGGTTAGACATAATAACGAAGATTTCGCCTCGATAATTGCAAGCGTACTTTAAAAAAGAAAAATTTTACAGCAAGCTATTGTGTCTGTGCCATCAGTTAAGTTCTTTCCATGGTCTTCTCTGCTACAGGGTGAGTTCACGTTGTTCTCCCTTATTTCTTATACTTGGGGATTCTAAGTCAAGGAAATGCCTTGTAGTTAGTTCTGTTGATTTTGCATTGTGTGGACTATATAATGCAAATTCTTGTCCTCACCTCTTGTTCCTCTGTATAAGTATTGGTTCTTTTTCTCAGTCCACACCTTATTGATTTGTATGTAGTTTTATGTTATCTCCAGCGTGTAGTTTCTTTTTGTTATGTACCAATGCACACATTCTTATTTGTAGTTTTTATTATTTTCCAATGTGGTGTTACTACATTTTCCAACATGATATGACCATTTTTCAATGTGATAGTATTACTTTTCCCAGTTGTGACAGAAATTTACCATTGTGTTCGTTATACATTTCCCAATGTGGAAGAGACATTTTCAATGTCATAGTTAGATATGTTCCCAGTGTGATAGGTATACATTTCACAGGTAGTGTGATAGAAATTTTCCCATGTAATTGTTTTACATAGCCAATTTGTGGTAAGTTATACATCTTTTCATATGTGATGGACATTTACAGTATGTGTTAGTTGGCAACAATGATACTCTTCCTAATGTCTTAGTTTCAAACCTGCAGTCAGTGGTAGTTATTTCGTTTCCAATGTTTGTTTACACATTTTCTCATGTTGACAATTGTGCATTTTGCATAATCTTATACAGTTACACATTTTTTCACTGTGTCAGTTCCACATGCACTGGATTCGAGAGTCAAAGCACTATGGTTCAATCCACAGTTTGAGTGGTGGAATTTTTAGACCGTAAAACGGCTCCGAGGTCAACCCAGCGCATGACTTGGGTGCCAGAGCAACTCTGTGAAGGTTTAAAGGGTCAGAGTGATGATGAATCCACATCACTTCCTAGTGTGCCTATGTGGTCAAAAAATATGGGATATAACACCAAAATATTCCCAATATGCCTCAATGGGCAGGAACGGGATCCTTTACCTTACCTTTACAGTTCCAACATCACTGCTCTTCATTGTAAAAAAATCTGACTTGTATTGCGGTCCTGTACATTGAAAGGAGGGTACCCTCCAGGCCAATTACTTTGGATTTTGAGAATTGGATGGCGTTCATTCTACAAAATAAAATTTGACCTTCCTCATCCTGAATTTCTGTTTTTGAAGAACAGCTGCTAAATCAGACACAAGGAAAAATTGATTGAACAAACCCAAAAGTCTAATTATTCAGTCACTTTTTCGATGGCATACTTCATTCCCTAATAGGAGCTATTGAAGACGTTCGTCAATTGTATACACTCTTGATCCACACGGTCTTTTTATTCTTAAACATGCATCCTAATATAACCATCGGGACCATGTTCATAGGTTGGACGAGGGGTGGGTGTGCCTCGCCAAAACCCTATTTAAAAAAAAAGGTGACAAAACACTGGAGGAATAGAAGCTTCGAATCTGCAAGAGCTGGTGTGGTTCTACTGTCCTGGTCATGAAGGTGGTACGCAGTAATGAGTGTGTGAAGACTAGCTTCAAAGTGGCACCCTCAGTGGGGACACTGGATATGGAAAGGGAGAGATACTGAGAACAATTAATGATTGGCTGTTAGAGAATAACACTGCAATAGATGAATATTCAAGGTTAAGATTTTGGAATTTGGCATCAAAACATAAGGCTAGCAGGAGTTTGGGCGTAGTAGAGGATGCATTCATTGTGTAAACATCCAGCGAGCTAAGGAACGTTTAGCATTCACTTTCTTTGGACATAAACTGAGGGAGAATGGAGCACCTAAGGGTTTGCCCTGAGTGCAATCAGTCGATTAGTTCTACTATAACAATTTCTAGAGGAATAAAATACAAAATTAAAAAACATATTGAATTCTACATTTCAGCTAGTAGTCCTTTTTCTATCGAAATCTCAATTAGATTTTTTTTAACAACAGAATTTTGTTTTTTACTGTCACAATCTGGATATGGATGACCATGCTATTGAAGTTTAATGCCCTTATATATTTTTAGCTAATAACATATGAAAAAAAAAAAAAATTCGCTTACTTGCCTGGTTCACAGCAATACTACTAATATATGGATTTGAGTCATTATGTCACAACAAAAAGTATACATTCAAGACAACTTAATCACTCATGAAGCAGGAGAAGAAAAGGGGGTTAAACTTCTGCATAGATATTTTAGTTTGTTCTCACCCTCTGTAAAACAATATTCTTATTAATTCATTTCATACACTATAATACGCACAAAACTTATTTAAACAACACTATCACAATGTGTTATGTAAGTTTACTGAGGCTCGGCCAGCATACTGCGCCATCTTGTGTCGATCGTTGTGATTGTTTGCACATGATCTAATTAGCGAAAATGTGGTTGAAGATGGCAAAAATGTGGACACCAAAGTTGTAGAAAATCACACATACAAGGGAAAAATGTTTTAATGATGTTTCAGCAATTACATGTGATTAAGTCTTTTATTTAAATCAAGAAACCTATCTTTTCAAGGATGTTCACTGATATTCTCCAAATGGTAATGTTCTATGTGGTAGTATTTTAAACCATTTGAAGCTCACTCTCTAATTCTTTATTTATGTTGTTTACAATACATCCAACTGCTACAAATGCTAACAGAGGTTTTTCCCCCCGGGGGGTGGATAAGAGGTTGACGTTGCCTATACTTTTAAATGTTTTGGGTTCGCTTCTCAAGCATGGAAATATAACTGATGGAAAATTTTGTCTCAGAAACAGTGGTTCCTATTGATGTCATTACTCCCCCTGATCTATGGTAGTGAGATTGGATGCCTAGGCCTTCTCGGAAAAGGGGCGGGAAAAATGTGAGGTAAGTTGCGACATGAAAAATTCCCTTGCGCAGTTGGAAATCAGTAAATGAGCAGGTATAGGCCGCCTGCCCTGGCAAATTTAAAAATTAAGAAACCGGACCCACCACAAAATATTTATAGAATAAGTGATTCCTGTATGTACACATTGGGATCCTCTCCGGTGATTTGGAATTCGTGCTCTGTGCTGAAGAGATCTGCTTGTGTGGATATAGGGAGGAGATTGGAGGCACTGATGGGAGATGTCGTGTGCTATGAGATGGTCCTTAAAACAAACCAAATGATAATTCATCTCAAGCTGTGAAGTTCATGGGGGTTTGAGGAGACTCACTATCAGATACTGCTTTTATCAGGCATGTCGAACGAGGGCAAACTATTGTAGACTGTCAATGTGGCTGGGAACCTCAGGGCGAGTAGTATAAAAAAAAACAATTGTAAATGCCACACTTGCTAGGAAGGCCAGCTGCAGTTCACAGATCCATAAGGAGTGAAAAGAAGATGCATGAATGATTCATTCCCCCTTTTCTACTTCCTCTTTTACTAGTTTCAAAACCAGTTTTCTCCATCTATCATTTATCAAGATTATTTGTTATCTTCTAGGTAGCGCTGACCATTTATTATGTTGCCCTATTTTCCTGATATCATGACCACAGCAAACACATATAAAGTTGTTGGTGGAAACAGACAATGACAACAGATTTTTAAACAATAAAAAGACCCAACGTGCTTCCACGTATTGGGAAAAATATTTAAAATCCAAAAGGACATCAAAGCCGGACAGAAAAATTAAAAATTTCAAATGTCAAGGCTGTCTATTGTATGGCTCTTTTTTATGACGTATAATCAAGTGGTGTATGTTGCACTTGTTTCGTTAGGCCTGTGACCCTGAGAGTCCAATTTCAACAGGATTTATGTTGGGTTGCCACATTCCATAGCCTTAACTTTCCCCAGCTACTGCATGGCAGCAGTGATGTCTCTCTGGTTGGTTGGTTTGTTAAAAATATTGTAGAAAATCGCTTCCGTCAAAAGTTTTAAGTCGCCATATTCGTAAGGGGATGAGGAGCATCCAAGTCACACCCAAAAATATGAATACAACCAGCTCACAAGAAGAGAAACAGTGGTAATTCTTCAGGATCTCCGCACTGGTCTCACAGGTCTGGTGATACATTATACAACAAGCTAGAAGGACAGGAACTACTAATGAGTGTAAACTGTGGGCATGATTAATGTAATGCTGAAAATTGTTGGAAAGAGGCCTACATATGTGGAACAGTGGATAGGCATATGGCCGTCACCAATACCATTATGGAAAGGTCTCTAGGGAGGATGCAAACAGCCTCAAGCTGACTACTGCTTTCTTTTATAACCATTCAGCAGACGTCAGAGATTGTATGAAGAAGTAGTATGGCTCTGCATCATGTTAGGACATAACAAAAACAGAAGTTATTGCCTGTTCATAAAGTGAGTGCTTGCACAGAACAGGAGTAAAATGGCTTGACAGACCACCAATGTGGAACAAACGGAAGGGAAAGACCAAATATATGTGGAACAAAAGGTGATGTAGGTGTTAGGTTTTGGGTAAGGTACACATGAGGAAAAAATAGCTGATAACAGACATGGCAGTATTCATTATGGAACCCCAGGGATAAGGGAATTAAGAGAGTCCTAAAACACATGAAGAGGAATACAGACTTAACAGGAATAATAAAGACCTGTAAAAGCTTTTAAGGAGGAAGGCGTATGCTCCACAGGGAGTTAAAAGGTAATTCATGAGATGGTTGATCTCCATGAAATGTGCTAAACAACAGTGGGACCATAATTTTATTGCGTCAGCTCTACCTGAATCTTTGTTTTGTCACAGAGTTCTGAGTACGATGATGTCAGCCACCAATACTAACTGCAGGAGTTGTGAGCTATGATTTATGTGTACTGAACGTTAATGTTTCCCACAGAAGGTGTAATTAGACTATAACACTTTGTGATACTAACCCACTAAATGAGCAACAGTTTTTTTCTTCCTATTAACCACTTTGGGCTTCTTTTGTTTGTCCTTTATTTTTAAATTCTCTCTTTTAGAGTATGGGGCGCCATTACTGCAAGGCCATCTTGCAGTTGGGTTGATCGTGTAGGCGCAGTGGTTTAGTGCATTAGCTCCTAGCTCAGTGGTCATCTGGTTCGATCCCTGTTGAGGTGGGATTTTTTTAGACGCACATGGCTCCAAGGTTGACCCAGCCTCATGATTGGGGTACTAGAGCAAACTCTAGAAAGGTTAAGCCAGCCGGCGTGATGCTGAACACATCCTCCCTAGTGTGCTGAGGTCAAGAAAATGTTTGCCTAAACATCATATTCACAAATGCCCAATGGTTGAGTTTACGGGATTCTTTACCCCTCCACCTGCAGTAACCATAAGCAATTATGTGCTCTTGCTGTGGTGGCTCCCTGAAGCAGTTTGGTTGATAAGAATTGGCTGCTGAGGCTCATGCCCATCATCTTAGTCACTTTTATTCAGGGGCCCTATATTATTTCTTCCCCAATACTGGGCCCTGGGAAAAAAAAGATAGAAGAATGCATTGTACTCAGACCTTTAAAAACTAGATGACAATGTTAAATTATTGATAAATTAATCCTTTTCAAGCGGTTCTAACATTATAGGACCCAGTATGCAAACTCTTATATTGGATACCCAGAAGTTTTGCTTTTCTAGGCTCACACAAATTATTTGGGACCCAAAGGAATTCATCAATGCTGCAGGAATTCCAGGTTAGACACTAAGCTCTGAAAGTTGCTCTGACACAGTGAGTAAGGAATCAAGTAAGCCACACTGTGTGGCCCTTACATTGGAATCCCCCTGAAACATGTTGTGAACCCAGCATTGCACACTAAGCTTGGGAGAATCACTTGAGACCTAGGGACTGAACTCAAGATTTTACATGGTTGGTTGTTGAAGAGGAATTCCTTCAGGGGAGTGTTTCACCTAAAAAATTGGTTTTTGTATTTATGTCTCTTACAGCTCCAGTGTTCTAAGAAAGGACAAAAATGTTTAGGACATCAAATAATAAAATAAAAGGAATAGTAATCAATAGGCAATAGAGTGGAAAAACAACAATAGGGGGGGGGGAGGTGGGGGGAAAAACAATAGCCCAGAAGGTACAAACAAAGTTTCCGTTGTGTACTTGAATGCACACTTTATTTACAAAACCCCACCTAGTAGCATAGGGAATTTGGCTTGCACATAGATTCCCCCCCTCTCAGAAAAGACTCCCCCCTCCTCCCTTTTGTTAAAACGGGACCCCAACCATGTTTTATGGTGTTATCCAATATTTTAATTTAAGACCCATTTTTCTTGATTAAAAAACACATTTTTTATAGATACTTTCTAAATTTACTGATCAAAAAGTGAAAGGTTAAAAAATATTAAAATATATTCATAAAAACAAGCTATTTAGTTTGATTTTTACAGTATACACAATGTAAAAAGCATTCTTGCTTTACAACTGTAATGAGTAATTCCTGACATAATTGTCATCAGAATAAAAATGAAAAAACAAACTATCGTCGAAATAAGCAAAACTCAGTGACAAATATTGGTGTGTTAGGATAACATAGATCATTTTAATTACCTGAATCCACTATCTTGTACCGGGGTTCCAGTTTCCCCATTCAACGGTGATTGCTATGGTATTATCCAGGAAATATTTTCTCTGCCTGAATTCAACTTTTTTGTGAGTATAATAAGAAGCATAGGGAAGTCTAAAAAGACCCATTTGCCGATTCAATAACGGAAAATCCGTTGAAGCAGTAATTCCAAAAAGATAGACCAAGATATGTCAAAAATAAATCTTTCAGAAGAATCTCCTTCATTGACAAACTATCAAAGAATGACTAAACTGAGGTGGGGGGGGATCTGGCTCTTGGTGGGTGATGCTGGTTTGGACATTGTTGGTGGGGATCAGATGGTGGAAAGTCTCATAAAGGAGTTGGGGGTTCCCCTGAAGACAATTTTGGTGGCGCTACAAGAAGTCCGGGGGGGGATGGGTATGGGGGGGGTTGAATTTCTATTACTGACAATTTTATTGGGGGGGTGATGGTAAAGGGGTGGAAAATTGTTTTTTCCCTTGGGCACAATCTCCAGATCAACAGGCCACCGTGCTTGAGAATAGTCAACCATTAGGGGTGTGATAAAAAAAAAAATATAAAAAAAACACAATAGAAAAAACCCCTTATAAGGCATGTAATGTGGTTGTGATAACTCTCCAAAAAGAACTCTTTGTTATTCTTCACAAAAGTGACAAATCTGCCTCCCCTCAATACTATGTCCCTCTTCTAAAAAGGAGGGTTCCACCCCTAATACAGGGGGCAACTGTGTATTCATGGGGGTCCCGAGGACGTGGTAAAAAAAAATTCTCCATTTTCTTCACTTATAGGGATACACACGGATTCTAACTATAAAATTTGAAGTCCACATAGGAGAAAAAGCGCCCCCCCATCTGGGTACACATACAGATGGGGGAAGAAAGGGTTTGGAAAAAAAAAAAAAAAGATTGGAAGAAAATCATTTAAGACCCATGATTTTCCTCAGATCTTCTAAACAAAAAAACCAAAAATAAAAAAAAACGTTGAAAAAAAAAGATTTGTGGGGGAAAAATTTGTGGACGAATCCAGTCAGCAAAGATTCTTCATTGGTTTGTGGGGGGGGGAGGGTTTATAAACAACCTCGATAGGATAAATGAAACGAAGGGGAAAAGACATAGGTAAGAACGGATTCACTGAAGAAAAAATAAAGACTCTGAAAAGAAGAAGGGGCTAAAATAAAGGTGAGGGAGGATAAAGAGGAGAAATGATAAAAAAAAGGGACAGAAGAATCTATCTCTACCCGAAACCCCGGAAAGGGCCGATAGGGTGAAAAAAAAGAAGGAAAAAAGCAGACATTTTTTTCCCCCCCAGTTACCCCCCCCCCCCAGCCCGAGCTTTCGAAAATAAATAGGGGGACAAAAATGGTGTTTTGTGGCATGATTGGGGATTTGGGGAAGAAATTAAAAAACCCCATTTGTTGGGCGAAAAAAAAAGCAAATGCGGCTAAATTCTTGGGTATATGAAAAAAAATTGAAACCCTGGAATCACTTCGCTCGTTCTGCCGGTGGGTGTCCGAAAGAAAAAAAAAAACAAAAACTAGTTAAGAGAATTTTTTTTTTTTCACTCCCCCCTGGTAAATGTTGTTCTCCCAAAACCAGAAAAACTTTTTTGTTACTTGTTCCAGATCACATTTCAGATCTTGTTCCCATGGCAGCTGAGGCCATCTCAAGTCTTGATTTCTTTATTGTTCTTTCCATCACTACTATAATGGGACATGGGAACAGTTTAACAATGCAAGACGCTTTCATGCTGATAATTTGTTATCAGTCAATAGTTTCAGGATCAGTGTGTTCACAACGCTGTAGACTAACACTTTTTAATTTTCAGAATGATATTTATTTGTCTGACATGTAGGCTAGCCGTGATTTTCGGTAGTTTCATGGAAACAGAATACCTGTTACCTCTATATTTCTCTTATGGGGCCGATCCTTACTTCTTTTTACATGTTGCTGTTGATTTATTAACACAATCATTTTATTAAATAAGAAACACTATAAATTCTAACCATAATCGCAAATTCCACGTCGAAATTGACAGAAGCCTACGATTCAGTATAAAACATACAAGCATGCCTATTTTGATATGTAGCTTGATTCTGATATTGGCTGAAGGGGCTGGCGATCTTTGGACCCTTCATGAGATTTGTTTCAGCAATGAAATTTTATTTATGTTTATGGTTAGATCTGTTAAAAATTTTATATACTGACTTGGCTGGACCGAAATACGAAAAAAAAATATTAAATATGTTAATAAATATAAAAAAGTTATAACAAATAATTTTTTGGCTTATATAATTAGCTGATTTGTGCTGAACATACCATATTTGATAAAATTAATTTTAAATATTTTTAAGCTGGAAAACTGCAATAAAAAAACTCTAGCGTAGGTAGAAAATGGTGACACTAATCTGTCGCATCAATATTGCTAAAATGATAATTTTTAAACAAAATTGCCAAAATATGTGTGTGAAAAATACCTCCCCTTCAGTGAATATATGACAGGCGTAAGAGACAGCTGGGAAGTGGCTCTGTGCAGGATTTGAGGAATTACTATGAAGCGACCAGAACCACGAAGAGGTATTTTAGCCCTAAATATTAGATAGCTCCCCACTCGAACTGATGGGTGGAAGGCACATTATTACCTCCTCCCTTTCTCGTTAGCTTGAATAAGATGTGAAGAATCCTTTAAACGGCTTGCCAAACCTAAGACAGGTATATCCTGGAGCTCATGACTCCAATCAAATGTATCGGAATGACAGGAAAGCAAGAAAGAAAAAACCTAGATTCTAATGTAGATAATGCCAAGGGATTATTCAACATGGCTTGGCTGTGAAAACAGAACACACTCAGCAGCTGTGTTCAACAAAATATCACTTTTTTAACCAGTTTATTTTAGCAAATTTCAATACTCGACCTTTAATGGTACTTACAATAACTGACTTCGAAATTCACAATGATCAAGGCACCCATAAGCACATTCTGATGCGTGATGTAAAGTGAGTGTAGATTGGGGTAGCTGGGCCATAATGCATGTTTCTGCTTGGCTGCAAATTCCACTACTGAAGTAGACTGCCTGCTTCATACACTCTGGTGGTCATGATAAGTAACATGGTATTGAATTAAGGGTTGTTCTGGCACAACGCATTATCTAAACTGTCGGCTAAACCGTTCCAAGAAGTTATGTCAATTCTTAAACTGTGATAAATAGAATTATTGAAAGTTTGTTGAACACAGCATTGATAATACATTACGAAGTTCAGGACGATAAATACAATTTCTGGGGAAATAAACATGAAGTCAGTAGAAATTAAATAGACTCTGGAAAAATATACATGATCGTTAGTGATGCAATACCTAAAATATTTCAATTCAGTACCGTTTATGCTTATACAGCCAGCATTTCAATAGAAGCTGTTCAGGTGCAAAACAAAATTACATGCTTTTTTTCACTAGATAGTCTTTTTACACGATCTTTTTATGTTTATTATCTCAGTTGTTCCCAATAGATGGGCTTGAAAGAACGGGGCGTACAACCACTAAGCCAACAGAAGAGGAAGAGGAAAGGAATGAAGAGCTTCAATAGAAGAAGTTGAATCATACTATCTGCACTGTCATCCTTTCAGTCATGAGAAACCTCAAAGAACAGCCGTTAGCTGGAGATGAACAGGAAATGCAGTGTGAAATGAAAAAATGGGAGTGTCGTGGCACTCCATAAGCCCTTATTATGAGTCGTGAAAGAAATGTATAGGGAAATCACTCACAGTAGCAGCATGCTTTTCACGGACCAAAAAAAAATATCATATGAGTATTTTTCAAGCTGTGACTTCTTCATAAACTAAATATGCTGCAACAGGCATAATTTTTAAATTAGATATCTATTCGTATGTACTTTTAATTATATGTTTTTTACTTTCCTAACTGTTATTTGAGCATATTTTTTTTATTTTTAAATTCTATAACCATTATTTGAGTATACTGTTTGTTTTGTTTTTTTTTTAAATTTTATTCTTAGCCATCTTTTTCACAGCTTTAATTACAATAACATTATAACATATTCGTGTCAATTTTTGCAAGCAGGAACGTCATTAATTGATTTTTCATTGACTTAAATTATAAATGTTCCATATACAATGGTTCCTGCTCCACCAGTTTCTCTGGAACATTATTTCACAGCATTAAATACAATAATATTATCTTCTTCTTCCTCGTTCGCCCTGCTAAGCGAATGGTGTTGCGTGTGTGTCTGTTTACGCCTAAGCTGTGATATCTGCACCGTGTCGAGTCGAACATCCGACTTAGACACGGTATTTTTTTGGTATGGGTTTGCATTCCCATTGCGATCTGCACTCGCTAAGCCAGACTGCATGCTGCAGACTGTTTCAGGACACCA